>JAJHUT010000051.1:0-286204 GCA_020916435.1 Oxytropis ochrocephala
AAAGGATCACTTTCCTTTACCATTCATAGACCAAATGTTAGATAGATTAGCGGGGAAGGAATTTTATTGTTTCCTAGATGGCTATTCTGAGGCTATAATCAAATAGCCATTGAGCCTAAGGATCAACACAAAACCACCTTTACATGCCCTTATGGAACCTTTGCTTTTAGAAGGATGCCATTTGGCTTATGTAATGCACCGCTACTTTCAAAGATGCATGATGTCTATTTTCTGCATTTCATTGAGCAATCAATGGAAGTATTCATGGATGATTTCTCTATCTTTGGAGAAACATTTTCAAGTTTGCTTAACAAACTTGGAACAAATTCTCCATAGATGTGAAGAAACAAATTTAGTCTTAAATCGGGAAAAGTGCCATTTTATGGTTCAGAAGGCATAGTGCTAGGACATAGAATTTCAAAGAAAGGTGCAGAGGTAGACAAAGCTAAAGTTGATGTCATTGAGAATCTACCACCACCAAATACGATTAAAGGTATCGAGAGCTTCTTAGGCCATCTTTGGTTTCTATAGAAGGTTTATCAAAGATTTTTCAAAAATCTCAAAACCATTATGTATGTCTGCAACATGATGTAGAATTTATCTTTGATAACTTTTGTATAGAAGCTTTTGACAAGCTTAAAAAGGCATTGGTGGCAAAGACCAATTATAAGTAACTCCAGTTAGAGCGAGGCCATTTGAATTAATGTGTGATGCTAGTGACTTTGCATAAAGAGGGAGCGATCTAGGGCAAAGGTATGATAAGGTCTTTCATTCCATATATTATGCTAGCAAAACATTAATCAAGCTCGGAGTGAATTACGATTCTGAGAAAATGAATTATTAGTTGTGGTCTTTGCATTTGAAAAATTTAGATCATACTTAGTTGGCACTAAAATTATTGTCTATCTTGATCACTCTGCCATTAAGTATCTAATTTCAAAGAAGGATGCAAAGCCAAGGCTGATAAGGTGGATTTTACTCCTACAAGAATTTGATCTAGAAATTAGAGACAAGAAAGGAGTAGAAAATCAAGTGTGGACCATTTATCAAGGATTGAAGGAGAATCATTTGGTACACGGGAGAAGAAATCAAGGAGAGCTTTCCGGATGAGAAACTATTGGCAATCACGGTCAATGCAAAACATGAAAGCTGCATTTGCTATAAGCAATGCGGGGAGCATCAAATGCATCTGCACCATGGTTTCTTGATATTGTAAATTTCCTTGCAAGCAAAGTAGTACCAATGAGTATGACATATCAACAAAGGAGAAAGTTCTTCCACATGGTTAAACAATACTATTGGGATGATCCATTCCTTTACAAGATGTGCCCGATCAATTAATGAAATGCATACTGAAGAGAGGAGCAACAAGCGATTGCCAGCATTGCCATTACGCACCTTATGGAGGACACTTTGGAAGCACTAGGACGGCGCTAAAGGTATTACATACCGTTATTTTTGGCCTACTTTATTTAAAGATTCATATTTATTGGTCAAATCATTGTGATAAATGTCAAAAAGGAAATATTTCGATAAGCATGAAATGCCTAGAACAAATATTTTAGAAATTGAATTATTTGATGTTTGGGGCATGGATTTCATGGGACCTTTTCCACCTCTTTTGGCAATTTATATATCTTAGTAGTATTGATTATGTGTCCAAATGGGTAGAGGTGTAGCATTACCTAATAATGATGCTAAATCGTTGAGTAAGTTTACTGCGAAGAAATATATTCACTAGATTTGGAACTCCTAGAGCTATCATTAATGATGAAGGTTCACACTTTGCAATAAGATCATAGAAAACCTTCTAGCTAAGTATGGAGTTAAGCATAAGATAGCTACAAACTACCATCCTCAAACTAGTGGACAAGCAGAATTATCCAATAGGAAATTAAGAGAATGCTAGAAAAAATGGTAAGTCCAAATAGGAAAGATTGGTCTTTACATTTGGATGATGCTTTATGGGCATATAGAACAGCGTTCAAAACACCACTTGGAATGTCCCCTTACAAATTAGTCTATGGAAAAGCATGCCATTTACCTGTAGAGAATTGGAAAACAAATCCTATTGGGCTATCAAAAGCTCAATTTCAATTTGAACAAAGCATGGGTAAAAGAGAATGTTAGAGCTTGATGAGTTAGAAGAAATTAGGCAAACCTCTTATGAGAATGCTGGAAATCTACAAAGCTAAGACTAAGAAATGGCATGACAAGAAAATTCTCGAAGAGAATTGAAAGAAGGAGGACTATGGATTCTCGCTATACAACTCTAGGTTGAAGCTATTTTCTGGAAAACTAAGGTCAAGGTGGTCAGTGGGACCATTTAAGTTGATAAAAGTTTATCCACATGGAGCGATAGACTTATTTGATAAAACCTCAAATCTATCTTTCTTGAGGTGAATGGTCAGAGAGTTAAAATGTACTATGGTGAACATGTGGTGAGAGACAAAACCACCACCCATTTGCAAAATCTCTAAGTGAGAAGAGGTAGTCGGTGACAAGACTCTTAAAACAAGCGCTTAATGGGGAGGCAACCCATTGTTTTTTAATTATTTTTGTGCAATTTTATGTTTTTAGTTGTTTTGCGAGAAATGCACGGGGAAACTAATCTGGTGCATCAAGTGCACCTGCATTGAAGGAAAATGTGCTCCACTGCATCGAAATTTATAAACTTGAAGAAAATTGGTTAAGTGTGAATCATAAGGCTTGAGGAAGATCAAAAGAGGTTAAGCAAGATTAAATGACACATTGGTAGCCAAAGCAAGACACTTGGCAAGATGCATGCGCAGACGCAATGCTAATCTGGCTACCTAATAACTCCACTAACTTCCTCTTCCCCGAAACATAAAGCCTTCATTGTTACCGTGCCACTTTCTTCATTCGCAAATTCTCACAAATTCTCTCTATCACGAAAACACAAATCAATCTTCTCATTCTCAATCCAATCTTTTCCAAAACACACAAGCAATCAAAAAAACCTAGAAATTCATTACAATGGTGAAGAAGCAATCGACCACAGAAATCATCAGCGATGGTGCCAAAACTCCCCAAAAAAGAGAAGAAAGCCATGCATGCGGGATCATCATCATCAAGAAAGTGGAAAGCCAAAGAATCATCAATCAGGCCGATGACAATGTTCATCTGTGGAACATGCATCTATTGCGAGAGAGGTATGATTTGAAGAAGGCAAGCCCATCATTCATGTCAACGCAGTGGCCAATCTCAATTGGGACTTTACGTGCTACCAAGAGGAGGCTATATTGAAGACATAGTGAGAGAATTCTATCTTTGGCATCACACCACAAGAAGGAGCAGAACATTCCTACACTTCCATGGTGAGAGGTAAACTTGTACACTTCCATGCGAAGAAATTGAATGAACATTATATGTTGAAATATAATGGGAATGAATTTGAAAAATAAGTGGCAAATGCCTTTAAGAAAGAAATGGAAGAAATAAGGAGTAGGATTGCTATACGGAGTGCATTTGAGAAAAATTCACACCTAATGAGATTAAGCTTAGAAGTAACTATTTGGTAAATGCATTAGGTAATTGGCATCTGTTCATAGCTAATTCAATTTTGCCTACATCACATACATATGCTATGACCAAGAGAGATTGATCTTGCTAGATACAATTCTCTCTCTGAAGGACATGTGAACATAGGTAGATTGATTGCTAGGAAATTCTTGCATGTTCAAATAAGTCAAGAAAGGATTTTGTTTTTCCACTTGTCTTATTCTTGAGCTATGCATGAAAGAAGGAGTCCCTATTGCTTGCTAATGAACAAAGAAAATTTCCCACAGTAATTTGAGTCTTTGAAGTGAAGGAAAAGTTGAGAAATGTAAGAGGCTACTGCACCTGCAATGCAAGATCATTACATGCGACGAGAAGAGGAGGGCGATCTGGAAATTTCCAGGAATGATCAACATGGCCCGGCTTCAATTGGTCTTTGACAAGATCTTTGATCTTGTGGGCCAGAAATGAATGCCCCCAATTCCCAAGTTGGATGCTTTGAGAAGTGAAGGTGAATAAGAAGAAGAAAGAAGTTGAAGAAGAGGAAGGAAAGGAAAGGAGAAGGTAGGAGAACCTAGCACCAAAAAGAAGGTGACTAGGAAGCAATACAAAGTACAAAAGAAGAAGGTTGTGGTAGAACTTATTTGTGGAAGAATTGTATGATTAAGAATCTGGAAGGAGTGAGGAATTAAAAGAAATGGATAAGGAGTTAGAAGAAGAAGAAGAAGAAGAGAGTGATGAGGAAATTAATGAGGAAGAAGAGGAGCAGGCTAGAGGTGTGATCTTAGAAGAGATTGCTAGGCGAGAAATATGCCAAACAAACTTACTGCATCAACCCAACAACAAACCCCTATCACTTCACCAAGAACCAAAACACCCATCATCTCACCTAACCAAGAATCCTCCTCCATTCCAAAATCACCATTACCTCTCCCTCAATGATCCACGAGTCTTATCACAATCACCACCACAAACAACCCCTCCACCACCTCTCCCAAGAAAAGAACCACAAGAAACAACTCACACGGAACAACCAACCCCTGTTATGCAAGCAGACCAAGCGGTACCTTCACGGCCCAAGCAACATTATTTCTAATGTTGTATACGCTCTTGAGAAAGAGATGTGTGCGGAAAGAGAAGAAGAAGGACTCAACAAGGAAGACAAAGAAGAAGAATCATCTGCCAAGGAGAAGTGATGCTCAAGCTGTTGAGATGCAGAGTGATGCTCTGCATCATCTTTTGCTTTGCGTCTGACAGACAACAAGCCAATGCATGATGAGACAACAATCAAAATGGTTCGGAAGAAATGGCAAAACAGAAGAGGAAGCATTGCACAATACTCAGAAATTCTTCAAGCAACTGCGAGGGAGGGCGGAGCAAAATTAACTCAAAGAGAAAGAAATGCGATGCGATCAAGGCGATGCACTGCATCGGTTCAAGAACAAATTCTCACGCTACACAGAAGTTGGAGGTGCATCTGCACACCTCTGAAGCAACACCAAGCAAGCCCAAGGAGAAGAAGCGAGAAGGTGAAACACACTCCTCCAGCGGACATAGCACGAGAATTAGGAGTGGAGCCAAACCATGAGTATCAATTTACAAGCTTTCACCTACAAGCGCTATATGCTTGTTTTGTTTCTTAATGACTATTTTCCTGGTTGTACTAATCCTCTCCCTGTTTTGAACAAATAGTTTCTATTTTTGAACAAATTGCAGTGAGGAACCTGCAACCCCTTAAGTTTGGGGGATTTGCATGTTATGTTTAATTATGTTTGTTTCTATCTAATATGTTGTGTGTTTAAATTAAATGTTTTATTTAGTAAATATATATGTTTTAAAGTAGTTTTTAGTTTGTTTAAATATTAGATGTACTTAACAAAGTAGTATCTAAATATTTTTAGAAAATATCGATTTTTCAAAAATATGGTGAAAACCCATGGATGGAATTTCAATGATGAAAAGAGAAAAAGAAGCCTTATTCAACACTTCAAAACTGAGTTTGTGAAAAGAACCTTGCTATTTAAAAGATCAATCTGATGCAAGGGAATTTTTTAGTAAGCTTAGGTCAAAACAAAGCTTTACTAAAAAGAAAGAAGAGCTTAAAGAATTAAGTTTGGGGTGTTTATGAAAACAAAGGCTGAATTTCAAAAGTATAAAGAGTAAACAATGTAGAAAAAGAAAACAAAAATGTGGACAAGCCATATCTGAATCTTTTGAAACTATATGTGCTAAGTAGATGAATGCATCACGGAGGTCAAAGACACTGTGCCATGCAGGAATAAATGTATATCGGAGGATAGTTCAATAAAGCTGAAACTGTGCCAAAGTGCAAAGAAAAATATATGCATCTCGGAGGTCAAAGACACGTGCCAAGCAAAGTGCATTTGCATCCGGAAGTCGAGTGAGGAAGGTATGAGCTAGAAAAAGAAAAGCATTATCGGTCTGTTTGCATCAATGTATGCCTGCGATGAAGAAAAGCAAAATGCAGAAAAAATCAATGCACAAAAACACTTCAAAGAAGTATTGCATTTGCACAAAAGATCCACATAAAATAGAAAATTGCATTGGCTCAAAAAACTTTTGAAAGATTCAATCAAGTCCTTTGAAATTAGAACTCCCAACACTTGAGAAAATTTTGTGAGTCTAAACTCTCTTTTGAAAAATATTTTGGTGTGACCAAAGATGAACCAATCCTTTCAAAGGCTAGGAGGAAATTTTTTCACTTAGTCTTGGAACCAATCTCAACTCGGTGGGTTCACACACACACACAAAAGAGTTTGAATAACTTTGGTGGTTTTGAAGAAATAAAGGCACAAGAAAAGTTGTTGATAAATGAAGTTCATAGGACTCCTCATGAAAAATCCAAATCAAACTGATCTATTTTTCTAGAATTATAGTTTTTAATAGTTTGTCTTTGTCATTACTTGCGGACAAGCAATGGTTTAAGTTTGGGGTGTGATAACTCTATTTTATATAGAGTATTTCATATGTTTAAACTTAGTATTTGCTCTCTTTCAAGTAATAATAAAGAGTTTATATAGTATTTAGTGTGATATATGATATCTTGAGTGAATTGAATGGTTATAGTTAGTTATAGGCCATTTTGGATATATTGTGGTATGTTTGATGTTTTTGTTGATGCGGTCTCAATCTTCATGCTGCATCAATGCTCTCGTGACCGATCTGCATCAGTGCGCAACTTGGTGAATAAGCGGCTGTTTCATATGCATCCACATGCAATGTGATGACCTCTGCTCTGCTTACGATGCCATCCAACAATGTATAGTAGGCGCCTACCATTCACACATAGCTATAGGCTTAGCTTTGAAGAGTCACCAACATAGGGACACATGTTCTATCACCATGGAACCTATACTATATATCAAGTCAAAGATTTCAACATGGGATTAACTTACAAAAGCAACTACTGACTATGATCCTCTCAAGATGACTTCAACATGAAGAAAGAAGCACCTCACTTGAAGGCTATAAAAGGACCTCACATCTTCATTTGGAAATATATCACAATCCATAAGTTAGATCAAAATTTCAATATACATAGTTAGTTTTTATATTTTTAGAGGAAGAGGAAGGAATTGACAAATCCTCCTTTACTCGTTTTCATAGTAAGTATGTTGCATGTATGTATGTTTGTACTTTAGTTCTTGCTTGATAATATTTTTATTACTTATTTTAAACTTGATCACTTAGAATAAGTATGAATTGTAAATGACAGGACATGGCTTACAATTAAGAACTCAAGAACTAATATGGGTAAGTGTTTTACATAAAGAAAACTTTGTGAAAACCATGCTAAGTCCTAGACATAGGATAGTATAGTCCATAGGATAATTGTGGGTACTTAAAATACAAGAGTGAATTCACTTAAGCAAAGTGATACTTGTTAGGAGGCAAGATTGGCACTAACACCCTTTCTTTCTTGCATAGAACAAGGATCATAAGAGCTGGTAATGATACTCTGAAGAAAGTGACCGAAAAGGCACATAGCTAATGCATGACATTCGGTCTGTTGCATCACATCTTGCATCATACACTTTTAAGTAAATTACTTGATGAAGACATTCCAACTAGCTTTTCTCTTTTACACTTATCAACATTCTTTACTTGCTTTCTTTCTAACTTAGTTGTGATCATCAACAAAATCCAAAATTATTTTATTACTTAGTGACTTTACACTTTATTACTTTATATCATTTAAAAGTGAGTTTTCAATCTCTGTGGGTTCGATCTTTTTACTACTTGTTTTTGGGACCAGTGTATACTTGCACTCAGTGTATGTGGCATATTCCACACACCCGCCATCATCTCTCCTCCCTAACTTGTCTAATCAGCGGTTATCTTTTCCATTACTCCACTCCACCACTTCTCAACTCCCATAACCATTTCCCCATAAAAGCTAGCGATTACCATCATTAAACCACCTACACCCACTCTCTATCATTTCTTCTCTCTAAAACGAAACCTTCCATTTCTTCCTCGGAAGCCTAAAAGTCAAAATCCCTCATTTCTCTTCCAAGAAATCCTTCGCAAACACCATGACCAAAGTTAAGCGTCTCAACTGCCAAATCTTGAGGAAAGGGCGAAATGTTGATCTAAGCTCATCCTCGGCCCCAATCGAGAAATTCCTAACCCATCAAAGAAGAAAGCCCTGCTTCGAGAGAAGGGGTTTAGCCTAGAAAGCCCAAACTCGATTTCCTTGCTTGATCGCGGCGTTGGGTTGGCAAAATTCATAGTACTGAAGAAAGGAGTACATTTGCTACGCTAGTTCACGATTTCTACAAAGGAATAGTTGAAAGAAGCGATGGAGAGCCATCAATCGTGTCAAAGGTGCGAGTGAAGAAGTAAAGTTCGGTGTGAGAGTGATCAATGATTACTTTGGCCTAGAGGTATTATGGCAAAGATGTGGAGACAAGCGAGAAAACTTATGGGTTGGTGAAATGGAAGGCAATCAAGGAAATAATATGTGTAGAAGGAGTGTGTGGGAAAGAAGTGGCGAGCATGGAAGTGAGTTCAAAATTCTGAAGAGGTATCTGTCTGATGAAGCCAACACCTGGTTTCATTTCATAAGGCATTGTCTGATTCCTACCTCTCACACCTCCTGGGTAGACAAGGAAAGGCTAATTGTCATTGATGCAATCATGTCAAAGGACAAGATTGAAGTTGGTAAGCTAATCAACCGAGAAATGAACAAGTGGAAGAATAGGAAGGATGGATATTTGTATTTCCCTTGCTTGATTCTTGATCTATGCATGGAAGGTGGGTAGAAAGTGAAGCCTCGAGTGAGGAGCAACCTCGAGGACCTTTCTCAACAAAGTTCAAGGCGGGGGTAAGGCTGCAGGAACTTCAACACGTAGATCTTGTGACGTTGCAAGCGTCTGGAGGAGGAGCAGAAGAGCTTGGCCAAATTTGTCAAAGAAGCGATTCAGTGGCGAGAAGAAGGTCTTTGCCGGGTATCAAAAAGGCAAGATGGTGATTGAAGAGCCTGTGCTCCTCGAGTGGATCTGAAAGAGGAGGATGAAGATGATGTGCCGCATCAACAATCCAATTAAGAAGCGTTGAAGAAGGAAAGGGCAAAAAGAGCAAGAAGCCCACCAAAAGAAGAAGTCCAAAGCAAAGAAGAAGCGAGGTAAAAGGTAAGTAGTGAGGAAGAATTTAATTCTCTACCGACTTAGATGATATTAGTGATAATGATGCAGATGAATCGAGAAAGGTAAGCATGGAAATAATCAGTGAGGAAGAGGAAGAGGAAAGTCCTGAGGAGAAAGGCAGTTCTAGTGAGAAAACAATCACTAAATCCCCAACAACCCAAACAGTCAAGGAGCCAACAAAGAAACAGCCCAAAACAACTAAGCCACCATCACCAAAACCCACACAACCATCACCATCACCACAAGAAACCTCCACCCATGACCAGAACACTCTCAAAACTCCATAATCCAAACCCCAAGACTAACCTATTCCACAACCACCCCCACCCCAACTTTGAACACGAGAAAGCGACCATCAACCCAAGAAGTGCAGGAGGAGGCGTGGCGAAGTCAGAGGCAACCAATGTAGGAAGCAATCCCGGACTCACACTCATGTCCCCACCTGATAAAACAAGAGTGAAAAGTGTACCCACCCATAACCCTTTTGGAAGGAAGAAGAGGCAAGAGTTAGCGGTGCAACAAAAAGAAACCCAAGTTAGTGGAGAGCAAAGAGCAAGTTGAAGCCCCACAACAAAAAGGCAAAAGCTACGATGGGAGGACGGTGAGAGTGCTAAAGGAAGCCACTCATCGCTACTAGTGCGGCATTTGTTCTTTGCTAGTGGATCTGAAGGAGCCCTTCCACGCCATTGTTGAAGAAGGACCTACGAGACGTCATAACGCGTCTGCAAAAAAGGAAGCGCGGCTAAGCTTGCGTAAGTGCAAGTGATGAAAGAAGCGTGAAGGCGCAATTGAAAAAGTAAAGGAACAAGCAATGGAAGAGGCTACTCAGAAGTTGGCAGAGCATCTCTTGAAGCAAGCCCAGGAAAAAGTTGTTGATATTGGTGGATCATCCAAAGACGTGGTAACGTCTCAAGAGCCAGAGGTGGAAAAAGCCCGGATGAACCCCGATGAAGAGCAAAGAAGTCAATCTCTTTGAATTAGCAATGAAAATGTGGGAAGAAACCAAGAAAAGGTTCTTTGAAGCCTCGAAGTCTTCTGGCAGTGCGAGCTCGGGAATAGTTGGATCAGATGAAACAACAAAAACCACCACAACTACAGAAGCAGGAGGAGAGAAAAAGAAGAAGGAGAAGAAGAAAGCGGCAGGACAAGCAGGAATCCCAACCAGGCAGAGCGGAAGGCTCATGTCTGGTACTTCAAACAAGTAAGTTCACCCTTTAATTTTTAGCAGTAGATTAATTTAGTTTTTGAAATTTTAGTAGTTTGTTTCTTTTTGTTCTGGTTAATTGTTCTTTACCCCAAAATGTTAAAAAAAAAAAAAACACAGAAGTTTTATCATTGAGCAATAGGGACACTGCTCAACCGTAAGTGTGGGGGGGGGAGAATTCCAATGTTCTAAGTCTGTGTTTCTGTTTTGTGCAAGCATGAAATCAAATGCAAAAGCAGTTTTTGTTCATACTCTGTAAGATTTGAAAATAATTCTCTTTGGGCTAAAGCTAGTGATGAATGTGTATGTGTGAGTAGCTAATGCATGTTTAGATGAATAGAATTGATTGCTGCTTCCACACAAACTTTGTTTTAAGGAAAAATCTAGTTAGCTAGAGAATATTTTATGCTGAAGCTAGTTTTGGTAAACTATGGTGAGAGTGAAACTTGATTAAAACCTTAGAGGAGCAGTAGAAGCTAAGTTTGGGGGTATATCAGGTTGTACTAAGGCTGGGTGCAAAGGCTGTAGGATGATTAGTGTTTGTGTTGTGTGAGTGCAACGTTGTAACGTCTACCCGTAACGTTATAACGTCTGCCGTGTGCGTTTGTGTCTGTGTTCTGTATTCAGACGTTATAACGTCTCACCCATAAACGTTATAACGTCTATTCCAAAAAGATCAAAAAGAGTGTGTTGATGTAAATAAGTGGAAAATCCACATGTGCTTTGTGTTTTCTGCAATACCCTGAAACAAATGTTGGGCACTCCAAACATATGAAAAAAAAAAGAAGAGAGAACTCCAAAGTGGAGCAAATAAAAGGGAGTTGCTCAGTACTGAGGGGGTTGTAGTCATTTGCGTGTGTGAGTCAGAAAAAAATAGCTGCACTAATCTAGCCCTAGCACCCAATTAAGACCCTTTGTCATGCTTTAAGTTAACCCTCATGTCTTATGTGAAAATGTTAGTCTGCTCTTTGTTTTGAAAGATGTTTTACTGTCACCAACTGGAAACCACTCTTTCATAGGCTAAAGTAGTTTCTGAACCTAGCTAGAGATAGAATTAATGCAGAGATCACACACTCACTTTGGGCAGTAATAAATCTGGAATTTAATTGTGCATTAGTGCGTGAGTGTGTAGAGAATTAGCCCATTGAGAATGATTTTTTTACTGGCTGAGTAGAATGTAACCTGCTGGTGTAGTTGATTTCATGCATTTCTGTTAATTTTGTTTTGTCTTGATTGCTTGAGGACAAGCAATGATTTAAGTTTCAGTGTGATAACTCATATTTATATGAGTTATTTATACTCACTTAAGAATAAATCATGCAAGTTCTCTAGCAATACAAGATTAGTTTAATTAGTTTTATGTAGTTTCTTGTTTCTTAGTTAGCTTTGGGTTAAATTGCTAAATCTGTGCATTTTGGCACCAATCGGTGCCTTTGAGAGCGTTTTGATGCTTCTTGTGTTTGTGCAGTAAAGAGCTAAACGTGACCACGTCCCTCACCACGTCTATAGAAGAGCAGCAGAGCAAGGGTGAAAGATCTCAATTTTGGCGCGCTAGCAATGATGGTCAAAGATATAAAAAGTCAGAAGATCTTCTATTCCTATGGTGATGAGGATGACGACGCTTTAGCATCTGCATGCAAAGGTCGATCGGAAGAGCAACAGGCTTGGTAGGTGGGCAAGTGACATCAGCAACACGTGAGCAAGATTGACTATATAATGAAGACCCATCTCTCTCTCAAAGAAGACGCTCATACACTCACTCTTCTACAAGACTTCAGTTCATCCCTTCACCATCTATCTTCCTCCATTTCAGAGAAAGTATCTCAAAGAAGTTCTGGACACATACTTCTTCGTTTTTACTTATCTCAAAATTCCATTTTTTTACTGTCTGCATAAACCACTACTGTGAGGCTCAGACGTTGTAACGTCTCTATAGCGTACATGCCGAAGAGCTACTTAGGTGTATCTTTTGCACTTAGTTTCTTTTCTCCTATGTATGGTATTTGGATTTTAACTCCTTATCATTACAGAAAGATGCTCAAAGATGAGCTAAACATCTTGTAGTTGGGTTATTGTTTTGCTTGTAATGAATTTCTAGTTTAATGTTATGAAGTATTGACGTTTAAATGTTTTAAATCTTTGCATGATAATATTTCCAAACTTTTTTTGAGGTTGGCCTCTTAAAATAGGTAGATTCATAGAGTCTGAGACATGGTCTATGAAAAGAACTCAAAGATTTATAAGAACGTAAAAGGTGCACTAAAGACATTTAGGCATTTTTATCTAAGTCTAGACATAGAATGGATAATAGTTCATAGAACATTGTTGTGGGTACTTAAAATACAGGAGTGGGCCCATATTTAGAACCTAGACATAGGACCTCTTATACTTGAAGCTCTGACGTTTTGTGACTGAAAAGCACATCTCTTTTGCAACAGCGTTCAAACGTTATAACGTCTATACAAAATAACATTTGTACGTAATAGCGTGTAAACGTTATAACGTCTGACTAGAAAGGATTTACTTGCATGCAACAATCCAACTCATTCTCATCCATATTCACAACCAACACTTATTTACTTGTTTATTTATGTTCTTAGTATTAACACCAACTTTCAGTGCCGATTTGTTACTTGCTTCACTTGTGTTTTAAAGACTTGAACTTTGAGGGTAAACCAATCCTCGTGGGAACGATCTCTTACTTATATCCACTTTATTACTTGTACGACGTATATACTTGCACTACATTCACTACAAGAAAATCGGTGGTTTGCCACGGACATTCCCGTGGCAAATGTACAAATATCCGTGGCAAATATGAATTTGCCACGGATTTGCGACGGACAAATTTTGGTGGCAAAAGCGCTCGTCGCAAACGCTTTGCCACGGATTTTCCGTGGCAAATTTTTCCGTCGCAAATCCGTGGCAAATTTTTTCCGTGGCAAATCCGTGGCAAATTTCCGCCGCAAAGTCGTGGCAAATTCTTACACCTTCCGTGGCAAATCCGTCGCAAATTTTAAAAAAATTAAATTATGCCTCCAAATTGTATTTAATAGTGATATCTATACAAAACACATAAATGCTCCAACATCAAAATTAATAAACTTATATAAAGCAAAACATAATAACCGAATAATAAATGAACATTTTTATCCCAAATCTATAACACATTTTCGGTAGAAACGCTTAAAGTTTACATCCAAAGAACATATAATTAAAATAATAAGCAACACTATTGCAAGTATAATGAGTTTGAACCTATTGCAAGTATAATAAGCACACAAATCTCGAGAAAACATCCTCCTCCGCAACTATGAATGGAAAAAAAGTGCTACTCAAACCCCGGTCCTCAACCCGCGAGATAATAAAAATTCAATCGATAAGCTCACCACAAAGCACTAATATATAGGATTGACTATCTTGATTAAAACTATGGCACACCTTGGCAAATGTATGTATTCCAATGTCGATAAGAACTGAATCAATTTCTTGAGTTACTGAGCTAGGACATCACTAACACTCAACAACAATCAATGTGCAAGGAAATGTACCATAAAAGTAAAAATAGGGCAATATAGGAATTTGTTTATTCCTCATTGAATAACAAATAGCCCCATACCCCGCCTACTTTTATCGCTTAATAATTTGTAAGAGTGAAGAAAAAGCACCTCAATAAATCCTCTTCCATTCGCCACGGAAGCAGGAACATGAAAGCGGATGCATCAAGATCATCAAGTTCCTTGAAGTTTTGATCCACCGACTCATGAGCATCTTCATGGACTGGATATTTTCCTTCTAAAGCACACATTAACCTAGGATAGGTTTAACGGTCCAAATAATACACTAGCCCAACCAGAAATGATTACTTTCATACGCATGTATTGATTTATACTCACGGTTAAATAACTACAATATATATATATATATATATATATATATATATATATATATATATATATACACAAAAGAGAGATCCATTGCTAGAGTGAACTACGCCAAAGACTATATTTTACATAAACAATATAAACAAGCAGAAATATATATAAAGTGGGCATGAAGATCTAGGAAGCTTCTCATTGCTTTGAAGTTAAAACTTGATATGAAACATTGACCAAAATATTGAAGAGTGTCAATAGTCAACCAAATCCTAAACATGACATCTCTAAATATGAACAAGTAATCAAGCAAAACATCAGTTTCATAATTTCCTTCATTTTTTTTCTTTGTTTTAAGTTTCATAATTTCCTTTAGTTTTCAAAGTTAGGCATTAAGCAAAACAAAATTCCCCCTTTGTCTAACCGGTGTTAATTCCTGATTGTTAGATCTAAAAGAGCACAAAATTGATTGAAGAACCAACCAAACATAAATCGGGAAGAAGTAAACGAGCAAGTATCATATTAAAATGCAAACAAGATGAAGCAAAAGCCGGACATCCATCGGGAAGGGTATGTGTCTCCACAGTGGCAAGAATTTTGGGTCTTCTTATAAGCTAAGTCGTCTTCAAAGACAACATGAGAATTGTTGTTTTATTTTCTCAACATCAGACAGCCGATATTCACTAGTGGATTGGACTTGCCAAGCTCTTGAGCTAGGAAAGTAGTTAGATCAGTGCCTCCAAATTCAAATCTTCTTGAGGTAATGTGGTTAACAAACACCTCATTCATTGGAGCAATATCTGGTTACAAATTCCAAAAGAGATAAAGTTACACACAACAACTGGTAATATCAAGAGCAAAGTCAAACTAAAAAATACTCACCATCTATTCATGTTACGGATAACATGTATTAGAACTTCAATAGAATGGCTATATAGAACCACAATATAAGCGAATAATATCAAAAAAGAACTATGTCTCTTCCAAGTTATCACCACATACAGAGAGTTCACCGCAAGATCTCCTAGTGATCTAAGGTCAATTTTGGGGTACTATTTACTTGTTGGAGGGAATCTCATTTCATGTAGAAACAAGTTCATTTTGCAAGATCAAGTGTGGAAGTGGGCTATCAAGCAATAGCTCTTTCAACTTGTAAACTTGAATAGTTTAAACAACTACATTAAAAACTTAAGTCTGCAAAAGAGGCTCTAGGAAATTCTTTGTGACAATTAAATAAACCTTGCTGCATTGCATCCAATTCATCTCTCAACAAAACTAACCAAGCATATATAGATTGAATGCCATTTCATCCAAGGAAGGATCATTTACAAAGAATTTATTTAGTACCTCTTACGTGAATTCCAAATATCAACTAGCAAACATCTTTGCTAAATTTCTTTGGGGTTCAAGGGTAGCATATATATAACAAGCTTCATGCATACAGTTATAGGTTAACACCAACTTGAGAGTGTTGATATTATTTGATTTTTCAATCCCTTGTGTCATTAGAATATGCAACAAAATATGTACTTGTTGTAGACAGATATATCGATAAGTAAAATTGAGGGATTTTAAATGATATGTAATATGAACATAAAGCAGCAAAGCTAAGAGGATTTCTCTCAAGCAAGTTCAAACATTCAAGTAGACCATATAATTCAATTACATTAACTAATACAGACCCCAACAAAGATGCATCAAATTCTTTTCACATTGTTTGTGAAAATAATAGAGAACCGGGGAAACAAACCAATGAATAAATAAACAAATATATATATCAATGATGGTGTATAAAGTGGACATGCAATTGCAAGCAATGGACCAATTTTGAAGTCATGCTTTTGACTCCTCTTGGTCATCGATGAGTTTGTTGGACAAGCTTTCTACTCAACAAGAGTTTATTTTATCAGCGATACTTGATAAAGCAACTTAATATCATTTTCATTTCTTTACTCATTGCAATAGAGAAGACAAATACAACATATGTCCAGTACTTAGCAAGCCATGTGGCCCTAGGTGCATGAATATCACATGATTATATGCTAGAGATGTCATAATCCACATTCAAATCAGACAACTTGATATATACAAACAAGCAAATCAAACAAACATCCCGTTAAATGCAATACATATTCATACAACTCAAACAAAATTTGAAATCCCATTCCTTCAACTATAGATACCTATTTTTCCATGACCAATATCAATCTGTGCATCCAGAGATACGTCCCACAAAGATATAGCGACAATAACATCGCTGTTTCGAGGCATAGAACCCTCGATATGTTGAATGTTTCAAACATTAGTTGCACTAATTGTTCTTTGTTAGCCTCGGAAAACATTAATATATACATCTGTTAAAAGAAAATATGTACAATACTACACATTAAAAGAATACTATCAAACTAGTAAACCTTAATCTCATTTTTCAAGGAAAGATCGCAGGAGTGTATCAAATGGATAATCGGTGTCTAGTAGTTGGATAACTCATAAACCTGGAAGCATAAAAATTCCTAAGAACACACGCACATACGCAAAAATGATATCAAAATTATCCATTTTAGTAATGTTTGCTAATTTTAGTCGTAATTATTATAAAATAAAATAAAAAGGATTTTAATGAACTACAAAGTGACACAAAGTTCAAATGAAATAAAAACCAACCTTAGGGGTACAAAGTGGATCTCAGAAAGAGTATTTGTCCTTCATTGCCAATTTCCCATCCAAGTCCAAAGTGTACAAAACATAATGCAACAAATCCTCCATGGCATCCCAATCTCTAACGTAACCTCTTACAACCGGATCAACAAAGAATGTCATCCACTAACGCACTAAGATTATCACTATAATCACCATCGACCTACCATCATCAACCATTCGTTTCAACCGGCTAGGAATTATCTACCCAACATACAAACATCAAAACACAACCACAATTAGGAAGGAGCGTTGCAAAGATAAAAAGGGGGTTAGGGTTTCGAGTTAATCAAAAATTAGGGCTTTATGTTCAATAGAAGTTTAATAGAAGTGTAATAGAAGAATAAAACATACCCTTGAGGAAGAAGAAGTCGTTGTCTATAATGATGGTTGGGACATAAAGTGGAGTGGAGCGATTCTTCTTCTCGGTGGTGGAGATGAACGGCGCTTGAAGAGGGGGGGACGAAATGGTGGTGGTGAGCAACGGAGGACAGGCTGAGCAATGACGGAGGCGGATGGGTGGTGGGTTGTGCCGTCGTGGGGTGGTGGGTCGTGCGGAGACGGAGAGAGTAAGAGAGGGAGAATGAAATGAGAGAGTGGGAGTGAAAGACTGAAAGGTCTCGAGAGTGGGAGAGAAATAAAAGTGTGTTTGTAGTGGGTTGCCACGGACTTGCCACGGCATCTCCGTGGCAAATTTCTGTCCTTTCACAAGTCCGTGGCAAACCCGTGGCAAACACTAACGGGAAATTTCGCGCTCTTATTTTTTACACATGCCGTCGCAAATCCGTGGCAAATTACTGACGGAATAAGCTCCGTGGCAAATGCTGGTGGCTAAAACAAGTTTTTCTTGTAGTGATTTGCGAATACCACACGAACGCAACAGTGGCCACACAACGATGATATTAACAATATTGATGAAAATCATCAATCCCTGTCAACTACCATAACTTGGAACAAAAGGCGGTTTTACCAATTCTATGCAGGTAGAAAGTGGCTGACTTTCAACAATAAATGAATATGGCCAAAGTTGTCGGCCAGAAAGTATCAATCATCACAAAGTACTAATTCATTCAAATCAATTGATTACATCAAACACAATACAAATTTCATGTTGATAAAATTGAAAAGAATAAATCTGCGAACAATCTCATGAAGATCAAAGTTAATAGCATAAAATGGTAAAATGCCTACAAAAGTGACAAAATTAAAGCCACTAGAGTACTCATGCCTCCGGATCTATAGCACCAATTAATGAAATACATGGAATTGTTGCTATTAAATTAGGCATGTTAATCACGTCGACATCTATGTATTGGGGAGCAACCTCGATAGTAATCTGACGGGGGCGTTTTGATTTTGCTATCACCAAGTCCTACTCCAGACTTTCGTATGCTTTCATATCTGTAGTACCAACCTGGTGTGCCATAGTTGATCATAGCCATACTAAGAAGAAGAAAGCAAAAGAACCACACCTTCATGATGAGAGTTGTTGAAGCCAAAAATTTCTAAGGTGTGTTGGGTTATTCTTTGTGATGATACAAGTTCATGTCGCTTATATGCAATATAAAATTACTAATTGTGTTCAATTATTTTTTAGTTTATTTTGCTGTTATAGCAAACATATAATGTGTTTTCGTTTAGTGGTGCAAAAAAGGAGATTTATTTTTGGATATATTTATCTAAATATATCATTATTACTATTTCAAAAGCTTTTTGAAACTATTATTTTCTTGGTTTTGATAAATATTCTTCTTTTTGATTGATTTTACTATCAAAATCATTGGCAAACCCAAATTCACATATCAATAAACTTAATTTCTACGATGAGAGAAAGCAAGAGACTGGAGAACTCTAGTCTCTCAAGTACAAACTGTGATTCGTGTGATTTTTTTATTTTAAAATAAATATTAAAGTTTTTTTTTGGTCAAGAAAATTAACGTTAAGCAAGTTACAAAGTTACACCTAGGGCCTAGGGTCCTTACGCGACCTTGTTTGGAGTTTATTTTCAGGCTACAAAAATATAGTTTTAATATTTTGTCTTTTACTATTTTTTTTTCTCATCTTTCATTTTTTAAATCTACGTTTACCTTTTTTATATATTTTTAAAGTTAATAAATGTGGTTCTTCCATTAAATGTCTGCTAATTAGGACTTATGTGGATCATGTGACATGTGATATGATTATTTTGCAACGTATATAGGTGAGTGTCTAGGGTGCTTTTAAGGTAATGAAACTAATTAAATTGCTTATCATCGGTGAACCATTAAGTATGAGCGTTGGATGTAGTATAAAAATTCATCAAAGTTTGAGATTTAATACTGATTGATTCAATCCTAACATTCATAGCATTTTACACAATATCCTACTGTCAATTTTAGTGGTTCACTAGTTAGGGACTTTATTTGCTCTCTCACCTTAGAAGCACCTACTGTGTTATTAGACCATTTATATTACTATTATTTTTGTTTTCGTATTTATCTATTTATAAATATTCGTTTTGCGCCCTTTATCTATTTTAATTTTTTTATTTTTGTCGTTTATCTTTTAAAATGTTTGTTTATGTCATTTATTTTTTCATAGTTAATTAAAATGGTCATTACATTAAGTGTATATTAATTATGAATTTCATGGATTACAAGAATTGAGCTTGAGACCTAAATCATGAAAGAAGGTTTGGTCTCTTGAGAAGCCATTGGATTATAATAAGGCTTAATGGATTCATTTTGAGTTCAATTATGAAGAAAATAAGAATTGATTTAATTGAGCATGATTTTTTTTTTCTCGGAAAAGAATATCAACTTTCATATGATCAATTCAACTTTAAATGGGGATTAAAACAAATAAAAGGAAAACCAATTTAAAATTATAAACTATCATTTTGGTAAATATCAATGCTTTACAAACACGCAACCAAAAGGCTAATTTTAAGGCTCATCTCAGAGATAGTACGTAGTTTTGAGGTCATCCTCTGCCCATTAATGTCTTTGCATGTTCATTTGGCGTTTTGATCTTAGATTGTTGATGTGTTGTGGTTATGTTGACCCATCAGTAGCAATTGAGCCATAGGTTTTGGTTTTTTATTTTAAAAAAGAGCCAAATACCATAAAAAAATTAGTATTCCAAACACTGATTATTGATATATATATATATATATATATATATATATATATATATATATATATATATATATATATATATATATATATATATATATATATATATATATAGCTAAATAAACTACTCTCGTTAACCTCAAATCATACTAAGGATCTAAATAATAATAAAAATTCTAAACAATGACTCCAATTATCAACAACGGTGGCCACACAACGATGATATTAACAATATTGATGAAAATCCTCAATCCCTGTCAACTACCATAACTTGGAACAAAAGGCGGTTTTACCAATTCTATGCAGTAGAAAGTTGTCGACTTTCAACAATAAATGAATATGGCCAAAGTTGTCGGGCGGAAAGTATCAATCATCACAAAGTACTTATTCATTCAAATCAATTGATTACATCAAACACAATACAAATTTCATGTTGATAAAATTGAAAAGAATAAATCTGCGAACAATCTCGCAAAGATAAAAGTTAATAGCATAAAATGGTAAAATGCCTACAAAAGTGACAAAATTAAAGCCACTAGATTACTCATGCCTCCGGATCTATAGCACCAATTAATGAAATACATGGAATTGTTGCTATTAAATTAGGCATGTTAACCACGCCGACATCTATGTATTGGGGAGCAACCTCGATTGTAATCTGACGGGGGCGTTTTGATTTTGCTATCACGAATTCCTACTCCAGACTTTCGTATGCTTTCATATCCTGTAGTACCAACTGGTGTGCCATGGTTGATCATAGCCATACTAAGAAGAAGAAAGCAAAATAACCACACCTTCATGATGAGAGTTGTTGAAGCCAAAAATTTCTAAGGTGTGTTAGGTTATTCTTTGTGATGATACAAGTTCATGTCGCTTATATGCAATATAAAATTACTAATTGTGTTCAATTATTTTTTAGTTTATTTTGCTGTTATAGCAAACATATAATGTGTTTTCGTTTAGTGGTGCAAAAAAGGAGATTTATTTTTGGATATATTTATCTAAATATATCATTATTACTATTTCAAAAGGTTTTTGAAACTATTATTTTCTTGGTTTTGATAAATATTCTTCTTTTAGATTGATTTTACTATCAAAATCATTGGCAAACCCAAATTCACATATCAATAAACTTAATTTATTTTATAGGCAAAATGTTAGTAATGAATTGTTAGGGGTAGAGAAAACGTAAGTTTCTAAGGTTTGAACTCTAGACCTTCTTCTTATACTCCATCGATACCTCTTAACTCCTCAACTGAGCTACTTACTTGGGATATAAATGAAACAAAGTTAATATATAGTTATAGTAGTGCGGTGTAGAAGAGAAGACAATTTGGGTTTTGCAAAAGGCAGAGGAAATTTTAGATTACGATTTCTAAGCAAGCACGATGAGAGAAAGCAAGAGACTGGAGAACTCTAGTGTCTCAAGTACAAACTGTGATTCGTGTGATTTTTTTTATTTTAAAATAAATATTAAAGTTTTTTTTTGGTCAAGAAAATTAAAGTTAAGCAAGTTACAAAGTTACACCTAGGGCCTAGGGTCCTTACGCGACCTTGTTTGGAGTTTATTTTCGGGCTACAAAAATATAGTTTTAATATTTTGTCTTTTACTATTTTTTTCTCATCTTCTTTTTTTTTTTAAATCTACGTTTACCTTTTTTATATATTTTTAAAGTTAATAAATGTGGTTCTTCCATTAAATGTCTGCTAATTAGGACTTATGTGGATCATGTGACATGTGATATGATTATTTTGCAACGTAAATAGGTGAGTGTCTTAGGGTGCTTTTAAGGTAATGAAACTAATTAAATCATCATCGGTGAACCATTAAGTATGAGCGTTGGATGTAGTATAAAAATTCATCAAAGTTTGAGATTTAATACTGATTGATTCAATCCTAACATTCATAGCATTTTACACAATATCCTACTGTCAATTTTAGTGGTTCACTAGTTAGGGACTTTATTTGCTCTCTCACCTTAGAAGCACCTACTGTGTTATTAGACCATTTATATTACTATTATTTTTGTTTTCGTATTTATCTATTTATAAATATTCGCTTAAATCCTTTATCTATTTTAATTTTTATTATTTTTGTCGTTTATCTTTTAAAATGTTTGTTTATGTCATTTATTTTTTCATAGTTAATTAAAATGGTCATTCTGTTAAGTGTATATTAATTATGAATTTCATGGATTACAAGAATTGAGCTTGAGACCTAAATCATGAAAGAAGGTTTGGTCTCTTGAGAAGCCATTGGATTATAATAAGGCTTAATGGATTCATTTTGAGTTCAATTATGAAGAAAATAAGAATTGATTTAATTGAGCATGATTTTTTTTCTCGGAAAAGAATATCAACTTTCATATGATCAATTCAACTTTAAATGGGGATTAAAACAAATAAAAGGAAAACCAATTTAAAATTATAAACTTGTTATGAATATTTGTGGATGTCCTTCTCCTCATCTCCCTTAGTCCTTTCATATTCTATAAGATGCTTATGACACATAATGGTAGACCATCCATATGCTTGTAACTTACATATCTTATGTCCTATAAATAGGACTCATGTAGCATTGTAAAAGTTACCTTCAAGGGCAGAATGAAAAATCTCTCTTCTTCTCCCATTCTCTTCTTCTCTTTGTTTAGTTGTTATTCATCTATAGTCTATTATAGTGGTACTATCTTATTCTTGTTTTGGTTAATTTTATAACACGTTATCAGCACGAAGCTCTACCAAAACGATGGCTTAATCAACTTGGAGGCTAATTTGCTAAGATATGTTTTCTTCTACTTTTTTCCTTTAATCTAACTTAGTTTCATGTTATGATGTTCTTCCTCATAGCTTTTATTTTATCATGTTAATCTTTTATATTTCTAGTATAGAAACTTATGGAGAATTTTATTTAGCTACCACAATTATCATGTTTTCTATTCTTGATGAATTTTCAAAGAATTCAACATTCAAGCATCCCCGTTGAATTGCGTAAAGACAATTATCATGTTTGCCTATTCATGATGAATTCCCGAAGAGTTCAACATTCAAGCATCTCTATTGGATTGCATAAAGACAATTATCATGTTTGTCTATTCTTGATGAATTCCAGAAGAATCATCATTCAAACAACCCAGAAGGATTGCACAAATAACTGAATATTGAAACATACTATAGGATTTCCCAAAGTGTGAAAGTTTGTGATATAGTTCTTGAAGAACTGGAAAAAAATATGTTCAAGCATCCATGAGAGATTGCTCAAAGCATAATATTTTTTTGTCATCGCTTAGATTTGAAAATTAGTTCCTGGAGAACAAATGAAATAAGATTTTCCTTGGTCATTGTTAATGATAGAGTTCTTGAAGAACCAAACTTTTAGGCCATGATTAAAATCTAAAAGATCAATTTGATCTTAGTATAATTGAATCAAAGAAATATTAGTGATTATAATTGAATATGCTACTTTGGAGTGGCATAAATGAGAAAATATTTTCAATAATATTTTTTGAATAAAGATTATATGATATTGTGATTGAAAGAATAATCACAAACCACTCAATTGATTGAACTTCATTCCTAGAAGAGAATTAATTAAATTAAAAGTTTGGGTTACAACAAAAGTTGTGATTATGATCTTTGGTAAAATAAATGTTACCATCATCCTTTATAAAAGATTTCTTCGAATATTTTTGACCACCAAAATATGTTAGATTTATGGTCAAGTTCCTGAAGAACCACCATTAGAGCGTGATTAAAATTTGTAAGATTACTTGATCTAGTATTCTCGTGAAACAAAGAAAATTGAGAAAAACAAGTAATTTATTTTTCTACGTTCTCACAATTATACTTTTGAATTAGCAAAATTGAGAAAATACTTTCAAGAATATTTTGAAAGTTTAAGACATAATTTGGTTGAACAAAAGATTGGTGTATCTGCAGACAAATATTTCTTCAATTTTTTTCTAACAAAGGTGTTGTTGTTTTCTTTTCATATATATATAAGTGTTATTTGTGGTAATGACATTTGTTATTCTTAATAATGATTTCGTATTTTGGGATTATTGAAAAATGTAACTTATTTTCTTTCTCAAACTTGGAATTCCATATAAACATGTAAAAAGAAAATATGTGTACCGCCAATTTTATATTTATAAATAGTCACTTCTGTTATATACATCAGTTAGAAGTTTTATTTTTTGCTACTTAAGTGATCAAAGTTTAATACAATTTTTTTTTTCATTCTCATATTAAATATGTGTGAGAGACATTAAAATTATGCTACAACAAACTAAATGTTTGCTATGCACTTATAAAAGAAAAGAAAATGTTGTTTTAAACCTGAAGTTTAATAGTCTAAACTACGTGCACTATCTAGTTATGACATGAAGTCATAAGGTGGCGTAAGTTCCTATTATATACTTGCAATCAAAAGTTTGCAAATGTAAGTGAAGGCTCTAGAAGAACTAATTGTATTGTTACCTAGCTTGAAGAACAAGGTTTTTACACATTAATATTGTATTATATTCTCTTAAATATCATAGAAACTAATTGAGTCTCAAGGATATTCATCTAAGTGGATATATCCTATCGAGAGAAATCTCCAATGTCTGTATATCATGAGACTTAACTTAAACCGGAAGTTTATGGATTGTTTGTCGTTGGCAAGACCGGTTGGGCCATCCCGGTCTTTATGATGCAAAAATAGTTAAGAATTTTCTTTTGAGAACTTGTATTGAAGAGCTCAGTAGATTCTTCAATCTATTAACTTTTTTGTATTACCAGTTCCCAAAGGAAGTAGAGAATTTGAGGGAATAAATTTCCCACATTTCTACAATGTGCTTAAGGTGATGTTTGTCTGCAGATACACCAATCAGATGAGCCATTTAGATATTTTATTATTTTAATTGATGCATCAACTAAATGACTACATAAATATAATTGTCATCAACTCACAACCAGAAGTTTGTGAGACTCTTTGCTCAACTAATTCGAGTAAGAGCTCATTATGTGAATTATCTTGAAAGCATCTGATAAGTATTTTATGACTATTAGAGTTTATATTGAACATCACAAAGCATATGTTCACTCATATAATGGTCTTGAAGAACCATTCATTAGACACCTAAAGTTAATTATATGACTAATACCTATGAAATCGAACTTCCAAATTTCTACTTGGGAACATGAAATCTTGTAGACAAAGACATTGATACGCATCAAGCCAACATGTTATCATATGTAATTTCTCCCCTTTACAATTGATTTTTGGTCAATGACCTAATGTTTTCCATCTGAGATATTGTTGATGTGTTGTGCATGCTATAGTCAATCCATCACAACGTAATAAGATGGATCCTTAAAGAATGTTGGAATACATGAGTATATGAATCTCCATCCATGATAAAATATGTTGAGCCAATAATCGGAGATGTATTTATAGCTCAATATTATCATTTTGGTGAATTAGTTTTCCCAACATTAGGGGGAGAGATAAGCAGTTGGAAATGAGTATTATGTGAGATAATCATATTTCATTAAAGAATAATTCATTTGCAAAATTTAGCAAATTATTCACCAGCTGCAATACTCAAATATAAATTGATGTCCCTGTTGGACACTCAAACATTTCAAATGACTCTGAACCATGCATGAAGCATGTAGATTGGTCGGTTCCAAAGAATAAAAATCTTCTCACAAGAAAATAAGCTTAAAAGCAAGATGGCCCATAAGAGGATATGAAAACTCAAAACGAGTAATTTGACATAATTAATTTTCAAGTTCCAGAAGAACTGGTCAGGTACCTGAAATTTTTGGAAATGAGATCTCAATAAATTATGTCAACAATGAAATATGAAGGAACTGAAACAAAGTCAACGTTGACAATTTTGATATGTATAATATAGCACTAAATGTTATAAGTGATGAAGAGGATCATGAACTAATGTCTAACAAGAATTTAGACAAAACAATGATTGGCCAAAATAGAAAAGATCAATTGAAGTGCACTAAGCTCGCTTTGCAAAGCAAAAATTTTTCAACTTGTAGTCTGTACACCTGAAGATGTAAAGCTAGTTAGGCTTGTTGTTCAAGAGTACTCGCACAAACCTAACATTGATTTTGAAGAAAAATCCACCTGTAGTGAATGTAAGTAATATTTAATACTTAGTCTATTAGCACATGAATGACTCAATTTACATATGATGGATGTGTTACAACTTATTTGTATGGCTCATTTGATAGTAATAATTATATGAAGACATGATTTGTCCATTTAGTTTTATGGAAAGATCTAGAAATGAATTTACTATCATTGGAACTCTTGAAGAGATTTCAAAACTATAGCTTGCTCAAAGAAAGAATTCTAGAAAATGACTTCAAATTATATTTGATGAATTTGGAGTTTGAACCTTAAATAGATCTCCACCTAGAAAATCCTAGAAGGATAAAAGATATAGAGAAATATCTTAAAATAAATATTTTTGGGAAACAAAGTTTTTTCTCGACCTGCAGATCGATCGATTAGCTAAGTGAATGATGATAAATTATATCTATTGAGTACATGATGTGTGTGTCAAGAAGATAGCAAATATTACAGTCTCGAAGACTTTAAATTAGTGCGCGCACGTCACTAAATGTCATATGAATTGATGTAATAGTATTATTTTATACTTAGTGAGATAGAATTTATCAACAATCAAAATGTACTAGAACAGAGTGTAATATATTTGTTTTTATATTTTCATGAGACAAATGAAGCAATTATTTTATGCATATCTGTTCATAAAACTAATCATGCAGATACAAGGTATTTGTTTTGACCCAGATCAAGTCAAATTCCAAACCTACTATTTTCAACATATGGTGACATTGAAACATCATTATAATCTACAAGCAATCTATGGTTATTGGTTCTTCATATCGCACTCAAGCACCAAAGAATTCAAGGAAGGGCATTGAAGATAAAGCTCAACTAAAAGGATGATATATATATATATATATATCACAAAAGTGTATATTGGTTCAAATGTGTCAGGGGAGAAAATATTGGTATCAATATTCTTAATTGATGCTTCAAACAGGGGGAGAAAACTGTACTCTTTTTTTCCTTTTCCACGGTTTTGTCCCATTGGGTTTTCCTAGAAAGGTTTTTAATGAGGCAGTTCCCACATAAAGGATATTGTACTCTTTTCCTTCACTAAGATTTTTTCCCACTGGGTTTTTTCTTAGTAAGGTTTTAATGAGGCATATCTTCAATGGACATCCAAGGGGGAGTGTTATGAATATTTGTGGATGTCCTTCTCCTCATCTCCCTTAGTCCTTTCATATTCTATAAGATGCTTATGACACATAATGGTAGACCATCCATATGCTTGTAACTTACATATCTTATGTCCTATAAATAGGACTCATGTAGCATTGTAAAAGTTACCTTCAAGGGTAGAATGAAAAATCTCTCTTCTTCTCCCATTCTCTTCTTCTCTTTGTTTAGTTGTTATTCATCTATAGTCTATTATAGTGGTACTATCTTATTCTTGTTTTGGTTAATTTTATAACAAAACTATCATTTTGGTAAATATCAATGCTTTACAAACACGCAACCAAAAGGCTAATTTTAAGGCTCATCTCAGAGATAGTACGTAGTTTTGAGGTCATCCTCTGCCCATTAATGTCTTTGCATGTTCATTTGGCGTTTTGATCTTAACCGCTGACAAGGTTGTGGTTTATTGTTGACCCATCAAAGAGCAATTGAGCCATAGGTTTTGGTTTTTATTTTAAAAAGAGCCAAATACCATAAAAAAATTAGTATTCCAAACAATGATTATTGATATATATATATATATATATATATATATATATATATATATATATATATATATATATATATAGCTAAATAAACTACTCTCGTTAACCTCAAATCATACTAAGGATCTAAATAATAATAAAAATTCTAAACAATGACTCCAATTATCAACAACGGTGGCCACACAACGATGATATTAACAATATTGATGAAAATCCTCAATCCATGTCAACTACCATAACTTGGAACAAAAGGCGGTTTTACCAATTCTATGCAGGTAGAAAGTTGCTGACTTTCAACAATAAATGAATATGGCCAAAGTTGTCGGCCGGAAAGTATCAATCATCACAAAGTACTTATTCATTCAAATCAATTGATTACATCAAACACAATACAAATTTCATGTTGATAAAATTGAAAAGAATAAATCTGCGAACAATCTCGCAGCATAAAAGTTAATAGCATAAAATGGTAAAATGCCTACAAAAGTGACAAAATTAAAGCCACTAGAGTACTCATGCCTCCGGATCTATAGCACCAATTAATGAAATACATGGAATTGTTGCTATTAAATTAGGCATGTTAACCACGTCGACATCTATGTATTGGGGAGCAACCTCGATTGTAATCTGACGGGGGCGTTTTGATTTTGCTATCACGAATTCCTACTCCAGACTTTCGTATGCTTTCATATCCTGTAGTACCAACTGGTGTGCCATGGTTGATCATAGCCATACTAAGAAGAAGAAAGCAAAAGAACCACACCTTCATGATGAGAGTTGTTGAAGCCAAAAATTTCTAAGGTGTGTTAGGTTATTCTTTGTGATGATACAAGTTCATGTCGCTTATATGCAATATAAAATTACTAATTGTGTTCAATTATTTTTTAGTTTATTTTGCTGTTATAGCAAACATATAATGTGTTTTCGTTTAGTGGTGCAAAAAAGGAGATTTATTTTTGGATATATTTATCTAAATATATCATTATTACTATTTCAAAAGGTTTTTGAAACTATTATTTCTTGGTTTTGATAAATATTCTTCTTTTAGATTGATTTTACTATCAAAATCATTGGCAAACCCAAATTCACATATCAATAAACTTAATTTATTTTATAGGCAAAATGTTAGTAATGAATTGTTAGGGTAGAGAAAACGTAAGTTTCTAAGGTTTGAACTCTAGACCTTCTTCTTATACTCCATCGATACCTCTTAACTCCTCAACTGAGCTACTTACTTGGGATATAAATGAAACAAAGTTAATATATAGTTATAGTAGTGCGGTGTAGAAGAGAAGAGAATTTGGGTTTTGCAAAAGGCAGAGGAAATTTTAGATTACGATTTCTAAGCAAGCACGATGAGAGAAAGCAAGAGACTGGAGAACTCTAGTGTCTCAAGTACAAACTGTGATTCGTGTGATTTTTTTTATTTTAAAATAAATATTAAAGTTTTTTTTTGGTCAAGAAAATTAAAGTTAAGCAAGTTACAAAGTTACACCTAGGGCCTAGAGTCCTTACGCGACCTTGTTTGGAGTTTATTTTCAGGCTACAAAAATATAGTTTTAATATTTTGTCTTTTACTATTTTTTTTCTCATCTTTCTTTTTTTTAAATCTACGTTTACCTTTTTTATATATTTTTAAAGTTAATAAATGTGGTTCTTCCATTAAATGTCTGCTAATTAGGACTTATGTGGATCATGTGACATGTGATATGATTATTTTGCAACGTAAATAGGTGAGTGTCTTAGGTGCTTTTAAGGTAATGAAACTAATTAAATTGTCATCGGTGAACCATTAAGTATGAGCGTTGGATGTAGTATAAAAATTCATCAAAGTTTGAGATTTAATACTTGATTGATTCAATCCTAACATTCATAGCATTTTACACAATATCCTACATCACAATTTTAGTGGTTCACTAGTTAGGGACTTTATTTGCTCTCTCACCTTAGAAGCACCTACATTGTGTTATTAGACCATTTATATTACTATTATTTTTGTTTTCGTATTTATCTATTTATAAATATTCGCTTTGCGTCCTTTATCTATTTTAATTTTTTTATTTTTGTCGTTTATCTTTTAAAATGTTTGTTTATGTCATTTATTTTTTCATAGTTAATTAAAATGGTCATTCTGTTAAGTGTATATTAATTATGAATTTCATGGATTACAAGAATTGAGCTTGAGACCTAAATCATGAAAGAAGGTTTGGTCTCTTGAGAAGCCATTGGATTATAATAAGGCTTAATGGATTCATTTTGAGTTCAATTATGAAGAAAATAAGAATTGATTTAATTGAGCATGATTTTTTTTTTCTCGGAAAAGAATATCAACTTTCATATGATCAATTCAACTTTAAATGGGGATTAAAACAAATAAAAGGAAAACCAATTTAAAATTATAAACTATCATTTTGGTAAATATCAATGCTTTACAAACACGCAACCAAAAGGCTAATTTTAAGGCTCATCTCGAGAGATAGTACGTAGTTTTGAGGTCATCCTCCGCCCATTAATGTCTTTGCATGTTCATTTGGCGTTTTGATCTTAGTTGCTGATGTGTTGTGGTTATTGTTGACCCATCAAGAGTAATTGAGCCATAGGTTTTGGTTTTTTATTTTAAAAAAGAGCCAAATACCATAAAAAATTAGTATTCCAAACAATGATTATTGATATATATATATATAGCTAAATAAACTACTCTCGTTAACCTCAAATCATACTAAGGATCTAAATAATAATAAAAATTCTAAACAATGACTCCAATTATCAACAACGGTGGCCACACAACGATGATATTAACAATATTGATGAAAATCCTCAATCCCTGTCAACTACCATAACTTGGAACAAAAGGCGTATTTACCAATTCTATGCAGGTAGAAAGTTGCTGACTTTCAACAATAAATGAATATGGCCAAAGTTGTCGGCCGGAAAGTATCAATCATCACAAAGTACTTATTCATTCAAATCAATTGATTACATCAAACACAATACAAATTTCATGTTGATAAAATTGAAAAGAATAAATCTGCGAACAATCTCGCAGCATAAAAGTTAATAGCATAAAATGGTAAAATGCCTACAAAAGTGACAAAATTAAAGCCACTAGATTACTCATGCCTCGGATCTATAGCACCAATTAATGAAATACATGGAATTGTTGCTATTAAATTAGGCATGTTAACCACGTCGACATCTATGTATTGGGGAGCAACCTCGATTGTAATCTGACGGGGGCGTTTTGATTTTGCTATCACGAATTCCTACTCCAGACTTTCGTATGCTTTCATATCCTCGTAGTACCAACTGGTGTGCCATGGTTGATCATAGCCATACTAAGAAGAAGAAAGCAAAAGAACCACACCTTCATGATGAGAGTTGTTGAAGCCAAAAATTTCTAAGGTGTGTTAGGTTATTCTTTGTGATGATACAAGTTCATGTCGCTTATATGCAATATAAAATTACTAATTGTGTTCAATTATTTTTTAGTTTATTTTGCTGTTATAGCAAACATATAATGTGTTTTCGTTTAGTGGTGCAAAAAAGGAGATTTATTTTTGGATATATTTATCTAAATATATCATTATTACTATTTCAAAAGGTTTTTGAAACTATTATTTCTTGGTTTTGATAAATATTCTTCTTTTAGATTGATTTTACTATCAAAATCATTGGCAAACCCAAATTCACATATCAATAAACTTAATTTATTTTATAGGCAAAATGTTAGTAATGAATTGTAAGGGTAGAGAAAACGTAAGTTTCTAAGGTTTGAACTCTAGACCTTCTTCTTATACTCCATCGATACCTCTTAACTCCTCAACTGAGCTACTTACTTGGGATATAAATGAAACAAAGTTAATATATAGTTATAGTAAAAGTGTAGAAGAGAAGAGAATTTGGGTTTTGCAAAAGGCAGAGGAAATTTTAGATTACGATTTCTAAGCAAGCACGATGAGAGAAAGCAAGAGACTGGAGAACTCTAGTGTCTCAAGTACAAACTGTGATTCGTGTGATTTTTTTTATTTTAAAATAAATATTAAAGTTGTTTTTTGGTCAAGAAAATTAAAGTTAAGCAAGTTACAAAGTTACACCTAGGGCCTAGAGTCCTTACGCGACCTTGTTTGGAGTTTATTTTCAGGCTACAAAAATATAGTTTTAATATTTTGTCTTTTACTATTTTTTCTCATCTCTTCTTTCTTTTTTTAAATCTACGTTTACCTTTTTATATATTTTTAAAGTTAATAAATGTGGTTCTTCCATTAAATGTCGCTAATTAGGACTTATGTGGATCATGTGACATGTGATATGATTATTTTGCAACGTAAATAGGTGAGTGTCTTAGGTGCTTTTAAGGTAATGAAACTAATTAAATCATCATCGGTGAACCATTAAGTATGAGCGTTGGATGTAGTATAAAAATTCATCAAAGTTTGAGATTTAATACCGATTGATTCAATCCTAACATTCATAGCATTTTACACAATATCCCATCACAATTTTAGTGGTTCACTAGTTAGGGACTTTATTTGCTCTCTCACCTTAGAAGCACCTACTTGTGTTATTAGACCATTTATATTACTATTATTTTTTGTTTTCGTATTTATCTATTTATAAATATTCGTTTTGCGTCCTTTATCTATTTTAATTTTTTTATTTTTGTCATTTATCTTTTAAAATGTTTGTTTATGTCATTTATTTTTTCATAGTTAATTAAAATGGTCATTCTGTTAAGTGTATATTAATTATGAATTTCATGGATTACAAGAATTGAGCTTGAGACCTAAATCATGAAAGAAGGTTTGGTCTCTTGAGAAGCCATTGGATTATAATAAGGCTTAATGGATTCATTTTGAGTTCAATTATGAAGAAAATAAGAATTGATTTAATTGAGCATGATTTTTTTTTCTCGGAAAAGAATATCAACTTTCATATGATCAATTCAACTTTAAATGGGGATTAAAACAAATAAAAGGAAAACCAATTTAAAATTATAAACTATCATTTTGGTAAATATCAATGCTTTACAAACACGCAAACCAAAAGGCTAATTTTAAGGCTCATCTCAGAGATAGTACGTAGTTTTGAGGTCATCCTCCGCCCATTAATGTCTTTGCATGTTCATTTGCGCGTTTTGATCTTAACCGCTGATGTGTTGTGGTTATTGTTGACCCATCAAGAGCAATTGAGCCATAGGTTTTGGTTTTTATTTTTAAAAAGAGCCAAATACCATAAAAAATTAGTATTCCAAACAATGATTATTGATATATATATATATATATATATATATATATATATATATAGATAAATAAACTACTCTCGTTAACCTCAAATCATACTAAGGATCTAAATAATAATAAAAATTCTAAACAATGACTCCAATTATCAACAACGGTGGCCACACAACGATGATATTAACAATATTGATGAAAATCCTCAATCCCCTCATCAACTACCATAACTTGGAACAAAAGGCGGTTTTACCAATTCTATGCAGGTAGAAAGTTGCTGACTTTCAACAATAAATGAATATGGCCAAAGTTGTCGGCCGGAAAGTATCAATCATCACAAAGTACTTATTCATTCAAATCAATTGATTACATCAAACACAATACAAATTTCATGTTGATAAAATTGAAAAGAATAAATCTGCGAACAATCTCGCAGCATAAAAGTTAATAGCATAAAATGGTAAAATGCCTACAAAAGTGACAAAATTAAAGCCACTAGATTACTCATGCCTCCGGATCTATAGCACCAATTAATGAAATACATGGAATTGTTGCTATTAAATTAGGCATGTTAACCACGTCGACATCTATGTATTGGGGAGCAACCTCGATTGTAATCTGACGGGGGCGTTTTGATTTTGCTATCACGAATTCCTACTCCAGACTTTCGTATGCTTTCATATCCTGTAGTACCAACTGGTGTGCCATGGTTGATCATAGCCATACTAAGAAGAAGAAAGCAAAAGAACCACACCTTCATGATGAGAGTTGTTGAAGCCAAAAATTTCTAAGGTGTGTTAGGTTATTCTTTGTGATGATACAAGTTCATGTCGCTTATATGCAATATAAAATTACTAATTGTGTTCAATTATTTTTTAGTTTATTTTGCTGTTATAGCAAACATATAATGTGTTTTCGTTTAGTGGTGCAAAAAAGGAGATTTATTTTTGGATATATTTATCTAAATATATCATTATTACTATTTCAAAAGGTTTTTGAAACTATTATTTTCTTGGTTTTGATAAATATTCTTCTTTTAGATTGATTTTACTATCAAAATCATTGGCAAACCCAAATTCACATATCAATAAACTTAATTTATTTTATAGGCAAAATGTTAGTAATGAATTGTAGGGTAGAGAAAACGTAAGTTTCTAAGGTTTGAACTCTAGACCTTCTTCTTATACTCCATCGATACCTCTTAACTCCTCAACTGAGCTACTTACTTGGGATATAAATGAAACAAAGTTAATATATAGTTATAGTAGTGCGGTGTAGAAGAGAAGAGAATTTGGGTTTTGCAAAAGGCAGAAGAAATTTTAGATTACGATTTCTAAGCAAGCACGATGAGAGAAAGCAAGAGACTGGAGAACTCTAGTGTCTCAAGTACAAACTGTGATTCGTGTGATTTTTTTTATTTTAAAATAAATATTAAAGTTTTTTTTTGGTCAAGAAAATTAAAGTTAAGCAAGTTACAAAGTTACACCTAGGGCCTAGAGTCCTTACGCGACCTTGTTTGGAGTTTATTTTTGGGCTACAAAAATATAGTTTTAATATTTTGTCTTTTACTATTTTTTTCTCATCTTTCTTTTTTTTTTTAAATCTACGTTTACCTTTTTATATATTTTTAAAGTTAATAAATGTGGTTCTTCCATTAAATGTCCGCTAATTAGGACTTATGTGGATCATGTGACATGTGATATGATTATTTTGCAACGTAAATAGGTGAGTGTCTTAGGGTGCTTTTAAGGTAATGAAACTAATTAAATTCATCATCGGTGAACCATTAAGTATGAGCGTTGGATGTAGTATAAAAATTCATCAAAGTTTGAGATTTAATCTTGATTGATTCAATCCTAACATTCATAGCATTTTACACAATATCCTCATCACAATTTTAGTGGTTCACTAGTTAGGGACTTTATTTGCTCTCTCACCTTAGAAGCACCTCATCGTGTTATTAGACCATTTATATTACTATTATTTTTGTTTTCGTATTTATCTATTTATAAATATTCGTTTTGCGCCCTTTATCTATTTTAATTTTTTTATTTTTGTCATTTATCTTTTAAAATGTTTGTTTATGTAATTTATTTTTTCATAGTTAATTAAAATGGTCATTCTGTTAAGTGTATATTAATTATGAATTTCATGGATTACAAGAATTGAGCTTGAGACCTAAATCATGAAAGAAGGTTTGGTCTCTTGAGAAGCCATTGGATTATAATAAGGCTTAATGGATTCATTTTGAGTTCAATTATGAAGAAAATAAGAATTGATTTAATTGAGCATGATTTTTTTTTCTCGGAAAAGAATATCAACTTTCATATGATCAATTCAACTTTAAATGGGGATTAAAACAAATAAAAGGAAAACCAATTTAAAATTATAAACTATCATTTTGGTAAATATCAATGCTTTACAAACACGCAACCAAAAGGCTAATTTTAAGGCTCATCTCGAGAGATAGTACGTAGTTTTGAGGTCATCCTCGCCCATTAATGTCTTTTTGCATGTTCATTTGGCGTTTTGATCTTAACCGTTGATGTGTTGTGGTTATTGTTGACCCATCAAGAGTAATTGAGCCATAGGTTTTGGTTTTTATTTTAAAAAGAGCCAAATACCATAAAAAATTAGTATTCCAAACAATGATTATTGATATATATATATATATATATATATATATATATATATATATATATATATATATATATATATAAATAAACTACTACTCGTTAACCTCAAATCATACTAAGGATCTAAATAATAATAAAAATTCTAAACAATGACTCCAATTATCAACAACGGTGGCCACACAACGATGATATTAACAATATTGATGAAAATCCTCAATCCCTGTCAACTACCATAACTTGGAACAAAAGGCGGTTTTACCAATTCTATGCAGGTAGAAAGTTGCTGACTTTCAACAATAAATGAATATGGCCAAAGTTGTCGGCCGGAAAGTATCAATCATCACAAAGTACTTATTCATTCAAATCAATTGATTACATCAAACACAATACAAATTTCATGTTGATAAAATTGAAAAGAATAAATCTGCGAACAATCTCGCAGCATAAAAGTTAATAGCATAAAATGGTAAAATGCCTACAAAAGTGACAAAATTAAAGCCACTAGATTACTCATGCCTCCGGATCTATAGCACCAATTAATGAAATACATGGAATTGTTGCTATTAAATTAGGCATGTTAACCACGTCGACATCTATGTATTGGGGAGCAACCTCGATTGTAATCGGCGGGGCGTTTTGATTTTGCTATCACGAATTCCTACTCCGGACTTTCGTATGCTTTCATATCCTCGTAGTACCAACTGGTGTGCCATGGTTGATCATAGCCATACTAAGAAGAAGAAAGCAAAAGAACCACACCTTCATGATGAGAGTTGTTGAAGCCAAAAATTTCTAAGGTGTGTTAGGTTATTCTTTGTGATGATACAAGTTCATGTCGCTTATATGCAATATAAAATTACTAATTGTGTTCAATTATTTTTTAGTTTATTTTTTGCTGTTATAGCAAACATATAATGTGTTTTCGTTTAGTGGTGCAAAAAGGAGATTTATTTTTGGATATATTTATCTAAATATATCATTATTACTATTTCAAAAGGTTTTTGAAACTATTATTTTCTTGGTTTTGATAAATATTCTTCTTTTAGATTGATTTTACTATCAAAATCATTGGCAAACCCAAATTCACATATCAATAAACTTAATTTATTTTATAGGCAAAATGTTAGTAATGAATTGTTAGGGTAGAGAAAACGTAAGTTTCTAAGGTTTGAACTCTAGACCTTCTTCTTATACTCCATCGATACCTCTTAACTCCTCAACCGAGCTACTTACTTGGGATATAAATGAAACAAAGTTAATATATAGTTATAGTAGTGCGTGTAGAAGAGAAGAGAATTTGGGTTTTGCAAAAGGCAGAGAAATTTTAGATTACGATTTCTAAGCAAGCACGATGAGAGAAAGCAAGAGACCGGAGAACTCTAGTGTCTCAAGTACAAACTGTGATTCGTGTGATTTTTTTATTTTAAAATAAATATTAAAGTTTTTTTGGTCAAGAAAATTAAAGTTAAGCAAGTTACAAAGTTACACCTAGGGCCTAGAGTCCTTACGCGACCTTGTTTGGAGTTTATTTTCAAAGCTACAAAAATATAGTTTTAATATTTTGTCTTTTACTATTTTTTTCTCATCTTTCTTTTTTTTTAAATCTACGTTTACCTTTTTTATATATTTTTAAAGTTAATAAATGTGGTTCTTCCATTAAATGTCCGCTAATTAGGACTTATGTGGATCATGTGACATGTGATATGATTATTTTGCAACGTAAATAGGTGAGTGTCTTAGGTGCTTTTAAGGTAATGAAACTAATTAAATCATCATCGATGAACCATTAAGTATGAGCGTTGGATGTAGTATAAAAATTCATCAAAGTTTGAGATTTAATCTTGATTGATTCAATCCTAACATTCATAGCATTTTACACAATATCTCATCACAATTTTAGTGGTTCACTAGTTAGGGACTTTATTTGCTCTCTCACCTTAGAAGCACCTACTGTGTTATTAGACCATTTATATTACTATTATTTTTGTTTTCGTATTTATCTATTTATAAATATTCGTTTGCGTCCTTTATCTATTTTAATTTTTTTATTTTTGTCATTTATCTTTTAAAATGTTTGTTTATGTCATTTATTTTTTCATAGTTAATTAAAATGGTCATTCTGTTAAGTGTATATTAATTATGAATTTCATGGATTACAAGAATTGAGCTTGAGACCTAAATCATGAAAGAAGGTTTGGTCTCTTGAGAAGCCATTGGATTATAATAAGGCTTAATGGATTCATTTTGAGTTCAATTATGAAGAAAATAAGAATTGATTTAATTGAGCATGATTTTTTTTTCTCGGAAAAGAATATCAACTTTCATATGATCAATTCAACTTTAAATGGGGATTAAAACAAATAAAAGGAAAACCAATTTAAAATTATAAACTATCATTTTGGTAAATATCAATGCTTTACAAACACGCAACCAAAAGGCTAATTTTAAGGCTCATCTCAGAGATAGTACGTAGTTTTGAGGTCATCCTCTGCCCATTAATGTCTTTGCATGTTCATTTGGCGTTTTGATCTTAACCGTTGACAGGTTGTGGTTACTGTTGACCCATCAGTAGCAATTGAGCCATAGGTTTTGGTTTTTTATTTTAAAAAAGAGCCAAATACCATAAAAAAATTAGTATTCCAAACAATGATTATTGATATATATATATATATAGATAAATAAACTACTCTCGTTAACCTCAAATCATACTAAGGATCTAAATAATAATAAAAATTCTAAACAATGACTCCAATTATCAACAACGGTGGCCACACAACGATGATATTAACAATATTGATGAAAATCCTCAATCCCTGTCAACTACCATAACTTGGAACAAAAGGCGGTTTTACCAATTCTATGCAGGTAGAAAGTTGCTGACTTTCAACAATAAATGAATATGGCCAAAGTTGTCGGCCGGAAAGTATCAATCATCACAAAGTACTTATTCATTCAAATCAATTGATTACATCAAACACAATACAAATTTCATGTTGATAAAATTGAAAAGAATAAATCGCGAACAATCTCGCAAAGATAAAAGTTAATAGCATAAAATGGTAAAATGCCTACAAAAGTGACAAAATTAAAGCCACTAGATTACTCATGCCTCCGGATCTATAGCACCAATTAATGAAATACATGGAATTGTTGCTATTAAATTAGGCATGTTAACCACGTCGACATCTATGTATTGGGGAGCAACCTCGATTGTAATCTGACGGGGGCGTTTTGATTTTGCTATCACGAATTCCTACTCCAGACTTTCGTATGCTTTCATATCCTGTAGTACCAACTGGTGTGCCATGGTTGATCATAGCCATACTAAGAAGAAGAAAGCAAAAGAACCACACCTTCATGATGAGAGTTGTTGAAGCCAAAAATTTCTAAGGTGTGTTAGGTTATTCTTTGTGATGATACAAGTTCATGTCGCTTATATGCAATATAAAATTACTAATTGTGTTCAATTATTTTTTAGTTTATTTTGCTGTTATAGCAAACATATAATGTGTTTTCGTTTAGTGGTGCAAAAAAGGAGATTTATTTTTGGATATATTTATCTAAATATATCATTATTACTATTTCAAAAGGTTTTTGAAACTATTATTTTCTTGGTTTTGATAAATATTCTTCTTTTAGATTGATTTTACTATCAAAATCATTGGCAAACCCAAATTCACATATCAATAAACTTAATTTATTTTATAGGCAAAATGTTAGTAATGAATTGTTAGGGGTAGAGAAAACGTAAGTTTCTAAGGTTTGAACTCTAGACCTTCTTCTTATACTCCATCGATACCTCTTAACTCCTCAACTGAGCTACTTACTTGGGATATAAATGAAACAAAGTTAATATATAGTTATAGTAGTGCGGTGTAGAAGAGAAGAGAATTTGGGTTTTGCAAAAGGCAGAGAGAAATTTTAGATTACGATTTCTAAGCAAGCACGATGAGAGAAAGCAAGAGACTGGAGAACTCTAGTGTCTCAAGTACAAACTGTGATTCGTGTGATTTTTTTTATTTTAAAATAAATATTAAAGTTTTTTTTTGGTCAAGAAAATTAAAGTTAAGCAAGTTACAAAGTTACACCTAGGGCCTAGGTCCTTACGCGACCTTGTTTGGAGTTTATTTTGGGCTACAAAAATATAGTTTTAATATTTTGTCTTTTACTATTTTTTTCTCATCTTTCTTTTTTTTAAATCTACGTTTACCTTTTTTATATATTTTTAAAGTTAATAAATGTGGTTCTTCCATTAAATGTCTGCTAATTAGGACTTATGTGGATCATGTGACATGTGATATGATTATTTTGCAACGTAAATAGGTGAGTGTCTTAGGGTGCTTTTAAGGTAATGAAACTAATTAAATCTGTCATCGGTGAACCATTAAGTATGAGCGTTGGATGTAGTATAAAAATTCATCAAAGTTTGAGATTTAATACTGATTGATTCAATCCTAACATTCATAGCATTTTACACAATATCCTACTGTCAATTTTAGTGGTTCACTAGTTAGGGACTTTATTTGCTCTCTCACCTTAGAAGCACCTACTGTGTTATTAGACCATTTATATTACTATTATTTTTGTTTTCGTATTTATCTATTTATAAATATTCGTTTGCGTCCTTTATCTATTTTAATTTTTTTTATTTTTGTCGTTTATCTTTTAAAATGTTTGTTTATGTCATTTATTTTTTCATAGTTAATTAAAATGGTCATTCTGTTAAGTGTATATTAATTATGAATTTCATGGATTACAAGAATTGAGCTTGAGACCTAAATCATGAAAGAAGGTTTGGTCTCTTGAGAAGCCATTGGATTATAATAAGGCTTAATGGATTCATTTTGAGTTCAATTATGAAGAAAATAAGAATTGATTTAATTGAGCATGATTTTTTTTTCTCGGAAAAGAATATCAACTTTCATATGATCAATTCAACTTTAAATGGGGATTAAAACAAATAAAAGGAAAACCAATTTAAAATTATAAACTATCATTTTGGTAAATATCAATGCTTTACAAACACGCAACCAAAAGGCTAATTTTAAGGCTCATCTCAGAGATAGTACGTAGTTTTGAGGTCATCCTCTGCCCATTAATGTCTTTGCATGTTCATTTGGCGTTTTGATCTTAACCGTTGACAGGTTGTGGTTACTGTTGACCCATCAGTAGCAATTGAGCCATAGGTTTTGGTTTTTTATTTTAAAAAAGAGCCAAATACCATAAAAAAATTAGTATTCCAAACAATGATTATTGATATATATATATATATATATATAGCTAAATAAACTACTCTCGTTAACCTCAAATCATACTAAGGATCTAAATAATAATAAAAATTCTAAACAATGACTCCAATTATCAACAACGGTGGCCACACAACGATGATATTAACAATATTGATGAAAATCCTCAATCCCTGTCAACTACCATAACTTGGAACAAAAGGCGGTTTTACCAATTCTATGCAGGTAGAAAGTTGCTGACTTTCAACAATAAATGAATATGGCCAAAGTTGTCGGCCGGAAAGTATCAATCATCACAAAGTACTTATTCATTCAAATCAATTGATTACATCAAACACAATACAAATTTCATGTTGATAAAATTGAAAAGAATAAATCTGCGAACAATCTCGCAGCATAAAAGTTAATAGCATAAAATGGTAAAATGCCTACAAAAGTGACAAAATTAAAGCCACTAGATTACTCATGCCTCCGGATCTATAGCACCAATTAATGAAATACATGGAATTGTTGCTATTAAATTAGGCATGTTAACCACGTCGACATCTATGTATTGGGAGCAACCTCGATTGTAATCGACGGGGCGTTTTGATTTTGCTATCACGAATTCCTACTCCGGACTTTCGTATGCTTTCATATCTGTAGTACCAACTGGTGTGCCATGGTTGATCATAGCCATACTAAGAAGAAGAAAGCAAAAGAACCACACCTTCATGATGAGAGTTGTTGAAGCCAAAAATTTCTAAGGTGTGTTAGGTTATTCTTTGTGATGATACAAGTTCATGTCGCTTATATGCAATATAAAATTACTAATTGTGTTCAATTATTTTTTAGTTTATTTTGCTGTTATAGCAAACATATAATGTGTTTTCATTTAGTGGTGCAAAAAAGGAGATTTATTTTTGGATATATTTATCTAAATATATCATTATTACTATTTCAAAAGGTTTTTGAAACTATTATTTTCTTGGTTTTGATAAATATTCTTCTTTTAGATTGATTTTACTATCAAAATCATTGGCAAACCCAAATTCACATATCAATAAACTTAATTTATTTTATAGGCAAAATGTTAGTAATGAATTGTTAGGGGTAGAGAAAACGTAAGTTTCTAAGGTTTGAACTCTAGACCTTCTTCTTATACTCCATCGATACCTCTTAACTCCTCAACTGAGCTACTTACTTGGGATATAAATGAAACAAAGTTATATATAGTTATAGTAGTGCGGTGTAGAAGAGAAGAGAATTTGGGTTTTGCAAAAGGCAGAGGAAATTTTAGATTACGATTTCTAAGCAAGCACGATGAGAGAAAGCAAGAGACTGGAGAACTCTAGTGTCTCAAGTACAAACTGTGATTCGTGTGATTTTTTTTATTTTAAAATAAATATTAAAGTTTTTTTTTGGTCAAGAAAATTAAAGTTAAGCAAGTTACAAAGTTACACCTAGGGCCTAGGGTCCTTACGCGACCTTGTTTGGAGTTTATTTTCAGGCTACAAAAATATAGTTTTAATATTTTGTCTTTTACTATTTTTTTTCTCATCTTTCTTTTTTTTAAATCTACGTTTACCTTTTTTATATATTTTTAAAGTTAATAAATGTGGTTCTTCCATTAAATGTCTGCTAATTAGGACTTATGTGGATCATGTGACATGTGATATGATTATTTTGCAACGTAAATAGGTGAGTGTCTTAGGGTGCTTTTAAGGTAATGAAACTAATTAAATCTGTCATCGGTGAACCATTAAGTATGAGCGTTGGATGTAGTATAAAAATTCATCAAAGTTTGAGATTTAATACTGATTGATTCAATCCTAACATTCATAGCATTTTACACAATATCCTACTGTCAATTTTAGTGGTTCACTAGTTAGGGACTTTATTTGCTCTCTCACCTTAGAAGCAGCACCTCTTGTGTTATTAGACCATTTATATTACTATTATTTTTGTTTTCGTATTTATCTATTTATAAATATTCGTTTTGCGTCCTTTATCTATTTTAATTTTTTTATTTTTGTCATTTATCTTTTAAAATGTTTGTTTATGTCATTTATTTTTTCATAGTTAATTAAAATGGTCATTCTGTTAAGTGTATATTAATTATGAATTTCATGGATTACAAGAATTGAGCTTGAGACCTAAATCATGAAAGAAGGTTTGGTCTCTTGAGAAGCCATTGGATTATAATAAGGCTTAATGGATTCATTTTGAGTTCAATTATGAAGAAAATAAGAATTGATTTAATTGAGCATGATTTTTTTTTCTCGGAAAAGAATATCAACTTTCATATGATCAATTCAACTTTAAATGGGGATTAAAACAAATAAAAGGAAAACCAATTTAAAATTATAAACTATCATTTTGGTAAATATCAATGCTTTACAAACACGCAACCAAAAGGCTAATTTTAAGGCTCATCTCAGAGATAGTACGTAGTTTTGAGGTCATCCTCTGCCCATTAATGTCTTTGCATGTTCATTTGGCGTTTTGATCTTAACCGTTGACAGGTTGTGGTTACTGTTGACCCATCAGTAGCAATTGAGCCATAGGTTTTGGTTTTTATTTTAAAAAGAGCCAAATACCATAAAAAAATTAGTATTCCAAACAATGATTATTGATATATATATATATATATATATATATATATATAGCTAAATAAACTACTCTCGTTAACCTCAAATCATACTAAGGATCTAAATAATAATAAAAATTCTAAACAATGACTCCAATTATCAACAACGGTGGCCACACAACGATGATATTAACAATATTGATGAAAATCCTCAATCCCTGTCAACTACCATAACTTGGAACAAAAGGCGGTTTTACCAATTCTATGCGGTAGAAATTTGCTGACTTTCAACAATAAATGAATATGGCCAAAGTTGTCGGCCGGAAAGTATCAATCATCACAAAGTACTTATTCATTCAAATCAATTGATTACATCAAACACAATACAAATTTCATGTTGATAAAATTGAAAAGAATAAATCTGCGAACAATCTCAAAGATAAAAGTTAATAGCATAAAATGGTAAAATGCCTACAAAAGTGACAAAATTAAAGCCACTAGATTACTCATGCCTCCGGATCTATAGCACCAATTAATGAAATACATGGAATTGTTGCTATTAAATTAGGCATGTTAACCACGTCGACATCTATGTATTGGGAGCAACCTCGATTGTAATCGACGGGGCGTTTTGATTTTGCTATCACGAATTCCTACTCCGGACTTTCGTATGCTTTCATATCTGTGTAGTACCAACTGGTGTGCCATGGTTGATCATAGCCATACTAAGAAGAAGAAAGCAAAAGAACCACACCTTCATGATGAGAGTTGTTGAAGCCAAAAATTTCTAAGGTGTGTTAGGTTATTCTTTGTGATGATACAAGTTCATGTCGCTTATATGCAATATAAAATTACTAATTGTGTTCAATTATTTTTTAGTTTATTTTGCTGTTATAGCAAACATATAATGTGTTTTCGTTTAGTGGTGCAAAAAAGGAGATTTATTTTTGGATATATTTATCTAAATATATCATTATTACTATTTCAAAAGGTTTTTGAAACTATTATTTTCTTGGTTTTGATAAATATTCTTCTTTTAGATTGATTTTACTATCAAAATCATTGGCAAACCCAAATTCACATATCAATAAACTTAATTTATTTTATAGGCAAAATGTTAGTAATGAATTGTTAGGGGTAGAGAAAACGTAAGTTTCTAAGGTTTGAACTCTAGACCTTCTTCTTATACTCCATCGATACCTCTTAACTCCTCAATTGAGCTACTTACTTGGGATATAAATGAAACAAAGTTAATATATAGTTATAGTAGTGCGGTGTAGAAGAGAAGAGAATTTGGGTTTTGCAAAAAGCAGAGGAAATTTTAGATTACGATTTCTAAGCAAGCACACGATGAGAGAAAGCAAGAGACTGGAGAACTCTAGTGTCTCAAGTACAAACTGTGATTCGTGTGATTTTTTTATTTTAAAATAAATATTAAAGTTTTTTTGGTCAAGAAAATTAAAGTTAAGCAAGTTACAAAGTTACACCTAGGGCCTAGGGTCCTTACGCGACCTTGTTTGGAGTTTATTTTCGGGCTACAAAAATATAGTTTTAATATTTTGTCTTTTACTATTTTTTTCTCATCTTTCTTTTTTTTTAAATCTACGTTTACCTTTTTATATATTTTTAAAGTTAATAAATGTGGTTCTTCCATTAAATGTCCGCTAATTAGGACTTATGTGGATCATGTGACATGTGATATGATTATTTTGCAACGTAAATAGGTGAGTGTCTTAGGGTGCTTTTAAGGTAATGAAACTAATTAAATCATGTCATCGGTGAACCATTAAGTATGAGCGTTGGATGTAGTATAAAAATTCATCAAAGTTTGAGATTTAATCTTGATTGATTCAATCCTAACATTCATAGCATTTTACACAATATCTCATTGTCAATTTTAGTGGTTCACTAGTTAGGGACTTTATTTGCTCTCTCACCTTAGAAGCACCTCTCGTGTGTTATTAGACCATTTATATTACTATTATTTTTGTTTTCGTATTTATCTATTTATAAATATTCGTTTGCGTCCTTTTTATCTATTTTAATTTTTTTATTTTTGTCATTTATCTTTTAAAATGTTTGTTTATGTCATTTATTTTTTCATAGTTAATTAAAATGGTCATTTTGTTAAGTGTATATTAATTATGAATTTCATGGATTACAAGAATTGAGCTTGAGACCTAAATCATGAAAGAAGGTTTGGTCTCTTGAGAAGCCATTGGATTATAATAAGGCTTAATGGATTCATTTTGAGTTCAATTATGAAGAAAATAAGAATTGATTTAATTGAGCATGATTTTTTTCTCGGAAAAGAATATCAACTTTCATATGATCAATTCAACTTTAAATGGGGATTAAAACAAATAAAAGGAAAACCAATTTAAAATTATAAACTATCATTTTGGTAAATATCAATGCTTTACAAACACGCAAACCAAAAGGCTAATTTTAAGGCTCATCTCGGAGATAGTACGTAGTTTTGAGGTCATCCTACGCCCATTAATGTCTTTGCATGTTCATTTGGCGTTTTGATCTTAACCGTTGTGAGTTGTGGTTACTATTGACCCATCAAGAGTAATTGAGCCATAGGTTTTGGTTTTTTTATTTTAAAAAGAGCCAAATACCATAAAAAAATTAGTATTCCAAACAATGATTATTATTATATATATATATATATATAGCTAAATAAACTACTCTCGTTAACCTCAAATCATACTAAGGATCTAAATAATAATAAAAATTCTAAACAATGACTCCAATTATCAACAACGGTGGCCACACAACGATGATATTAACAATATTGATGAAAATCCTCAATCCATCAACTACCATAACTTGGAACAAAAGGCGGTTTTACCAATTCTATGCGGTAGAAAGTTCTTGACTTTCAACAATAAATGAATATGGCCAAAGTTGTCGGCGGAAAGTATCAATCATCACAAAGTACTTATTCATTCAAATCAATTGATTACATCAAACACAATACAAATTTCATGTTGATAAAATTGAAAAGAATAAATCTGCGAACAATCTCGCAAAGATAAAAGTTAATAGCATAAAATGGTAAAATGCCTACAAAAGTGACAAAATTAAAGCCACTAGATTACTCATGCCTCGGATCTATAGCACCAATTAATGAAATACATGGAATTGTTGCTATTAAATTAGGCATGTTAACCACGTCGACATCTATGTATTGGGGAGCAACCTCGATTGTAATCGACGGGGCGTTTTGATTTTGCTATCACGAATTCCTACTCCGGACTTTCGTATGCTTTCATATCCTGTAGTACCAACTGGTGTGCCATGGTTGATCATAGCCATACTAAGAAGAAGAAAGCAAAAGAACCACACCTTCATGATGAGAGTTGTTGAAGCCAAAAATTTCTAAGGTGTGTTAGGTTATTCTTTGTGATGATACAAGTTCATGTCGCTTATATGCAATATAAAATTACTAATTGTGTTCAATTATTTTTTTAGTTTATTTTGCTGTTATAGCAAACATATAATGTGTTTTCGTTTAGTGGTGCAAAAAAGGAGATTTATTTTTGGATATATTTATCTAAATATATCATTATTACTATTTCAAAAGGTTTTTGAAACTATTATTTTCTTGGTTTTGATAAATATTCTTCTTTTAGATTGATTTTACTATCAAAATCATTGGCAAACCCAAATTCACATATCAATAAACTTAATTTATTTTATAGGCAAAATGTTAGTAATGAATTGTTAGGGGTAGAGAAAACGTAAGTTTCTAAGGTTTGAACTCTAGACCTTCTTCTTATACTCCATCGATACCTCTTAACTCCTCAACTGAGCTACTTACTTGGGATATAAATGAAACAAAGTTATATATATAGTTATAGTAGTGCGGTGTAGAAGAGAAGAGAATTTGGGTTTTGCAAAAGGCAGAGGAAATTTTAGATTACGATTTCTAAGCAAGCACGATGAGAGAAAGCAAGAGACTGGAGAACTCTAGTGTCTCAAGTACAAACTGTGATTCGTGTGATTTTTTTTATTTTAAAATAAATATTAAAGTTTTTTTTTGGTCAAGAAAATTAAAGTTAAGCAAGTTACAAAGTTACACCTAGGGCCTAGGGTCCTTACGCGACCTTGTTTGGAGTTTATTTTCAGGCTACAAAAATATAGTTTTAATATTTTGTCTTTTACTATTTTTTTTCTCATCTTTCTTTTTTTTTAAATCTACGTTTACCTTTTTTATATATTTTTAAAGTTAATAAATGTGGTTCTTCCATTAAATGTCTGCTAATTAGGACTTATGTGGATCATGTGACATGTGATATGATTATTTTGCAACGTAAATAGGTGAGTGTCTTAGGGTGCTTTTAAGGTAATGAAACTAATTAAATCATCATCGGTGAACCATTAAGTATGAGCGTTGGATGTAGTATAAAAATTCATCAAAGTTTGAGATTTAATCTTGATTGATTCAATCCTAACATTCATAGCATTTTACACAATATCCTACTGTCAATTTTAGTGGTTCACTAGTTAGGGACTTTATTTGCTCTCTCACCTTAGAAGCACCTCATTGTGTTATTAGACCATTTATATTACTATTATTTTTGTTTTCGTATTTATCTATTTATAAATATTCGTTTTTGCGTCCTTTATCTATTTTAAATTTTTTTATTTTTGTCATTTATCTTTTAAAATGTTTGTTTATGTCATTTATTTTTTCATAGTTAATTAAAATGGTCATTCATTAAGTGTATATTAATTATGAATTTCATGGATTACAAGAATTGAGCTTGAGACCTAAATCATGAAAGAAGGTTTGGTCTCTTGAGAAGCCATTGGATTATAATAAGGCTTAATGGATTCATTTTGAGTTCAATTATGAAGAAAATAAGAATTGATTTAATTGAGCATGATTTTTTTTCTCGGAAAAGAATATCAACTTTCATATGATCAATTCAACTTTAAATGGGGATTAAAACAAATAAAAGGAAAACCAATTTAAAATTATAAACTATCATTTTGGTAAATATCAATGCTTTACAAACACGCAACCAAAAGGCTAATTTTAAGGCTCATCTCGAGAGATAGTACGTAGTTTTGAGGTCATCCTCGCCCATTAATGTCTTTGCATGTTCATTTGGCGTTTTGATCTTAACCGTTGATGAGTTGTGGTTATTGTTGACCCATCAAGAGTAATTGAGCCATAGGTTTTGGTTTTTATTTTAAAAAGAGCCAAATACCATAAAAAATTAGTATTCCAAACAATGATTATTGATATATATATATATATATATATATATATATATATATATATATATATATATATATATAGCTAAATAAACTACTCTCGTTAACCTCAAATCATACTAAGGATCTAAATAATAATAAAAATTCTAAACAATGACTCCAATTATCAACAACGGTGGCCACACAACGATGATATTAACAATATTGATGAAAATCCTCAATCCCTGTCAACTACCATAACTTGGAACAAAAGGCGGTTTTACCAATTCTATGCAGGTAGAAAGTTGCTGACTTTCAACAATAAATGAATATGGCCAAAGTTGTCGGCGGAAAGTATCAATCATCACAAAGTACTTATTCATTCAAATCAATTGATTACATCAAACACAATACAAATTTCATGTTGATAAAATTGAAAAGAATAAATCTGCGAACAATCTCGCAAAGATAAAAGTTAATAGCATAAAATGGTAAAATGCCTACAAAAGTGACAAAATTAAAGCCACTAGATTACTCATGCCTCGGATCTATAGCACCAATTAATGAAATACATGGAATTGTTGCTATTAAATTAGGCATGTTAACCACGCGTCGACATCTATGTATTGGGAGCAACCTCGATTGTAATCTGACGGGGCGTTTTGATTTTGCTATCACGAATTCCTACTCCGGACTTTTCGTATGCTTTCATATCCTGTAGTACCAACTGGTGTGCCATGGTTGATCATAGCCATACTAAGAAGAAGAAAGCAAAAGAACCACACCTTCATGATGAGAGTTGTTGAAGCCAAAAATTTCTAAGGTGTGTTAGGTTATTCTTTGTGATGATACAAGTTCATGTCGCTTATATGCAATATAAAATTACTAATTGTGTTCAATTATTTTTTAGTTTATTTTGCTGTTATAGCAAACATATAATGTGTTTTCGTTTAGTGGTGCAAAAAAGGAGATTTATTTTTGGATATATTTATCTAAATATATCATTATTACTATTTCAAAAGGTTTTTGAAACTATTATTTTCTTGGTTTTGATAAATATTCTTCTTTTAGATTGATTTTACTATCAAAATCATTGGCAAACCCAAATTCACATATCAATAAACTTAATTTATTTTATAGGCAAAATGTTAGTTATGAATTGTTAGGGGTAGAGAAAACGTAAGTTTCTAAGGTTTGAACTCTAGACCTTCTTCTTATACTCCATCGATACCTCTTAACTCCTCAACTGAGCTACTTACTTGGGATATAAATGAAACAAAGTTAATATATAGTTATAGTAGTGCGGTGTAGAAGAGAAGAGAATTTGGGTTTTGCAAAAGGCAGAAGAAATTTTAGATTACGATTCCTAAGCAAGCACGATGAGAGAAAGCAAGAGACTGGAGAACTCTAGTGTCTCAAGTACAAACTGTGATTCGTGTGATTTTTTTTATTTTAAAATAAATATTAAAGTTTTTTTTTGGTCAAGAAAATTAAAGTTAAGCAAGTTACAAAGTTACACCTAGGGCCTAGGGTCCTTACGCGACCTTGTTTGGAGTTTATTTTCGGGCTACAAAAATATAGTTTTAATATTTTGTCTTTTACTATTTTTTTCTCATCTTTCTTTTTTTTTAAATCTACGTTTACCTTTTTATATATTTTTAAAGTTAATAAATGTGGTTCTTCCATTAAATGTCTGCTAATTAGGACTTATGTGGATCATGTGACATGTGATATGATTATTTTGCAACGTAAATAGGTGAGTGTCTTAGGGTGCTTTTAAGGTAATGAAACTAATTAAATCTGTCATCGGTGAACCATTAAGTATGAGCGTTGGATGTAGTATAAAAATTCATCAAAGTTTGAGATTTAATACTGATTGATTCAATCCTAACATTCATAGCATTTTACACAATATCCTCATCACAATTTTAGTGGTTCACTAGTTAGGGACTTTATTTGCTCTCTCACCTTAGAAGCACCTACTGTGTTATTAGACCATTTATATTACTATTATTTTTGTTTTCGTATTTATCTATTTATAAATATTCGTTTGCGTCCTTTATCTATTTTAATTTTTTTTATTTTTGTCGTTTATCTTTTAAAATGTTTGTTTATGTCATTTATTTTTTCATAGTTAATTAAAATGGTCATTCTCATTAAGTGTATATTAATTATGAATTTCATGGATTACAAGAATTGAGCTTGAGACCTAAATCATGAAAGAAGGTTTGGTCTCTTGAGAAGCCATTGGATTATAATAAGGCTTAATGGATTCATTTTGAGTTCAATTATGAAGAAAATAAGAATTGATTTAATTGAGCATGATTTTTTTTTCTCGGAAAAGAATATCAACTTTCATATGATCAATTCAACTTTAAATGGGGATTAAAACAAATAAAAGGAAAACCAATTTAAAATTATAAACTATCATTTTGGTAAATATCAATGCTTTACAAACACGCAACCAAAAGGCTAATTTTAAGGCTCATCTCGAGGAGATAGTACGTAGTTTTGAGGTCATCCTCTCGCCCATTAATGTCTTTGCATGTTCATTTGGCGTTTTGATCTTAACCGTTGATGAGGTTGTGGTTATTGTTGACCCATCAAGAGTAATTGAGCCATAGGTTTTGGTTTTTATTTTAAAAAGAGCCAAATACCATAAAAAAATTAGTATTCCAAACAATGATTATTGATATATATATATATATATATATATAGCTAAATAAACTACTCTCGTTAACCTCAAATCATACTAAGGATCTAAATAATAATAAAAATTCTAAACAATGACTCCAATTATCAACACGGTGGCCACACAACGATGATATTAACAATATTGATGAAAATCCTCAATCCTGTCAACTACCATAACTTGGAACAAAAGGCGGTTTTACCAATTATATGCGGTAGAAAGTTGCTTGACTTTCAACAATAAATGAATATGGCCAAAGTTGTCGGCGGAAAGTATCAATCATCACAAAGTACTTATTCATTCAAATCAATTGATTACATCAAACACAATACAAATTTCATGTTGATAAAATTGAAAAGAATAAATCTGCAAACAATCTCGCAGCATAAAAGTTAATAGCATAAAATGGTAAAATGCCTACAAAAGTGACAAAATTAAAGCCACTAGATTACTCATGCCTCCGGATCTATAGCACCAATTAATGAAATACATGGAATTGTTGCTATTAAATTAGGCATGTTAACCACGTCGACATCTATGTATTGGGAGCAACCTCGATTGTAATGACGGGGCGCGTTTTTTGATTTTGCTATCACGAATTCCTACTCCGGACTTTCGTATGCTTTCATATCTGTAGTACCAACTGGTGTGCCATGGTTGATCATAGCCATACTAAGAAGAAGAAAGCAAAAGAACCACACCTTCATGATGAGAGTTGTTGAAGCCAAAAATTTCTAAGGTGTGTTAGGTTATTCTTTGTGATGATACAAGTTCATGTCGCTTATATGCAATATAAAATTACTAATTGTGTTCAATTATTTTTTAGTTTATTTTGCTGTTATAGCAAACATATAATGTGTTTTCGTTTAGTGGTGCAAAAAAGGAGATTTATTTTTGGATATATTTATCTAAATATATCATTATTACTATTTCAAAAGGTTTTTGAAACTATTATTTTCTTGGTTTTGATAAATATTCTTCTTTTAGATTGATTTTACTATCAAAATCATTGGCAAACCCAAATTCACATATCAATAAACTTAATTTATTTTATAGGCAAAATGTTAGTAATGAATTGTTAGGGGTAGAGAAAACGTAAGTTTCTAAGGTTTGAACTCTAGACCTTCTTCTTATACTCCATCGATACCTCTTAACTCCTCAACTGAGCTACTTACTTGGGATATAAATGAAACAAAGTTATATATATAGTTATAGTAGTGCGGTGTAGAAGAGAAGAGAATTTGGGTTTTGCAAAAGGCAGAAGAAATTTTAGATTACGATTTCTAAGCAAGCACGATGAGAGAAAGCAAGAGACTGGAGAACTCTAGTGTCTCAAGTACAAACTGTGATTCGTGTGATTTTTTTTATTTTAAAATAAATATTAAAGTTTTTTTGGTCAAGAAAATTAAAGTTAAGCAAGTTACAAAGTTACACCTAGGGCCTAGGGTCCTTACGCGACCTTGTTTGGAGTTTATTTTCAGGCTACAAAAATATAGTTTTAATATTTTGTCTTTTACTATTTTTTTTCTCATCTTTCATTTTTTTAAATCTACGTTTACCTTTTTTATATATTTTTAAAGTTAATAAATGTGGTTCTTCCATTAAATGTCTGCTAATTAGGACTTATGTGGATCATGTGACATGTGATATGATTATTTTGCAACGTAAATAGGTGAGTGTCTTAGGGTGCTTTTAAGGTAATGAAACTAATTAAATCTGTCATCGGTGAACCATTAAGTATGAGCGTTGGATGTAGTATAAAAATTCATCAAAGTTTGAGATTTAATACTGATTGATTCAATCCTAACATTCATAGCATTTTACACAATATCCTACTGTCAATTTTAGTGGTTCACTAGTTAGGGACTTTATTTGCTCTCTCACCTTAGAAGCACCTACTGTGTTATTAGACCATTTATATTACTATTATTTTTGTTTTCGTATTTATCTATTTATAAATATTCGTTTGCGTCCTTTATCTATTTTAAATTTTTTTATTTTTGTCATTTATCTTTTAAAATGTTTGTTTATGCCATTTATTTTTTCATAGTTAATTAAAATGGTCATTCTGTTAAGTGTATATTAATTATGAATTTCATGGATTACAAGAATTGAGCTTGAGACCTAAATCATGAAAGAAGGTTTGGTCTCTTGAGAAGCCATTGGATTATAATAAGGCTTAATGGATTCATTTTGAGTTCAATTATGAAGAAAATAAGAATTGATTTAATTGAGCATGATTTTTTCTCGGAAAAGAATATCAACTTTCATATGATCAATTCAACTTTAAATGGGGATTAAAACAAATAAAAGGAAAACCAATTTAAAATTATAAACTATCATTTTGGTAAATATCAATGCTTTACAAACACGCAACCAAAAGGCTAATTTTAAGGCTCATCTCGAGAGATAGTACGTAGTTTTGAGGTCATCCTCTGCCCATTAATGTCTTTGCATGTTCATTTGGCGTTTTGATCTTAACCGTTGACAGGTTGTGGTTACTGTTGACCCATCAGTAGCAATTGAGCCATAGGTTTTGGTTTTTTATTTTAAAAAAGAGCCAAATACCATAAAAAAATTAGTATTCCAAACAATGATTATTGATATATATATATATATATATATATATATATATATATATATATATATATATATAGCTAAATAAACTACTCTCGTTAACCTCAAATCATACTAAGGATCTAAATAATAATAAAAATTCTAAACAATGACTCCAATTATCAACAACGGTGGCCACACAACGATGATATTAACAATATTGATGAAAATCCTCAATCCCTGTCAACTACCATAACTTGGAACAAAAGGCGGTTTTACCAATTCTATGCAGGTAGAAAGTTGCTGACTTTCAACAATAAATGAATATGGCCAAAGTTGTCGGCCGGAAAGTATCAATCATCACAAAGTACTTATTCATTCAAATCAATTGATTACATCAAACACAATACAAATTTCATGTTGATAAAATTGAAAAGAATAAATCTGCGAACAATCTCAAACATAAAAGTTAATAGCATAAAATGGTAAAATGCCTACAAAAGTGACAAAATTAAAGCCACTAGATTACTCATGCCTCCGGATCTATAGCACCAATTAATGAAATACATGGAATTGTTGCTATTAAATTAGGCATGTTAACCACGTCGACATCTATGTATTGGGGAGCAACCTCGATTGTGTCTGACGGGGCGTTTTGATTTTGCTATCACGAATTCCTACTCCAGACTTTTTCGTATGCTTTCATATCCTGTAGTACCAACTGGTGTGCCATGGTTGATCATAGCCATACTAAGAAGAAGAAAGCAAAAGAACCACACCTTCATGATGAGAGTTGTTGAAGCCAAAAATTTCTAAGGTGTGTTAGGTTATTCTTTGTGATGATACAAGTTCATGTCGCTTATATGCAATATAAAATTACTAATTGTGTTCAATTATTTTTTAGTTTATTTTGCTGTTATAGCAAACATATAATGTGTTTTCGTTTAGTGGTGCAAAAAAGGAGATTTATTTTTGGATATATTTATCTAAATATATCATTATTACTATTTCAAAAGGTTTTTGAAACTATTATTTTCTTGGTTTTGATAAATATTCTTCTTTTAGATTGATTTTACTATCAAAATCATTGGCAAACCCAAATTCACATATCAATAAACTTAATTTATTTTATAGGCAAAATGTTAGTAATGAATTGTTAGGGGTAGAGAAAACGTAAGTTTCTAAGGTTTGAACTCTAGACCTTCTTCTTATACTCCATCGATACCTCTTAACTCCTCAACTGAGCTACTTACTTGGGATATAAATGAAACAAAGTTAATATATAGTTATAGTAGTGCGGTGTAGAAGAGAAGAGAATTTGGGTTTTGCAAAAGGCGAGAGGAAATTTTAGATTACGATTTCTAAGCAAGCACGATGAGAGAAAGCAAGAGACTGGAGAACTCTAGTGTCTCAAGTACAAACTGTGATTCGTGTGATTTTTTTTATTTTAAAATAAATATTAAAGTTTTTTTTTGGTCAAGAAAATTAAAGTTAAGCAAGTTACAAAGTTACACCTAGGGCCTAGGGTCCTTACGCGACCTTGTTTGGAGTTTATTTTGGGCTACAAAAATATAGTTTTAATATTTTGTCTTTTACTATTTTTTTCTCATCTTTCTTTTTTTAAATCTACGTTTACCTTTTTTATACATTTTTAAAGTTAATAAATGTGGTTCTTCCATTAAATGTCTGCTAATTAGGACTTATGTGGATCATGTGACATGTGATATGTGATATGATTATTTTGCAACGTAAATAGGTGAGTGTCTTAGGGTGCTTTTAAGGTAATGAAACTAATTAAATCATCATCGGTGAACCATTAAGTATGAGCGTTGGATGTAGTATAAAAATTCATCAAAGTTTGAGATTTAATACTGATTGATTCAATCCTAACATTCATAGCATTTTACACAATATCCTACTGTCAATTTTAGTGGTTCACTAGTTAGGGACTTTATTTGCTCTCTCACCTTAGAAGCACCTCTTTGTGTTATTAGACCATTTATATTACTATTATTTTTGTTTTCGTATTTATCTATTTATAAATATTCGTTTGCGTCCTTTATCTATTTTAAATTTTTTTATTTTTGTCATTTATCTTTTAAAATGTTTGTTTATGTCATTTATTTTTTCATAGTTAATTAAAATGGTCATTCTGTTAAGTGTATATTAATTATGAATTTCATGGATTACAAGAATTGAGCTTGAGACCTAAATCATGAAAGAAGGTTTGGTCTCTTGAGAAGCCATTGGATTATAATAAGGCTTAATGGATTCATTTTGAGTTCAATTATGAAGAAAATAAGAATTGATTTAATTGAGCATGATTTTTTTTTCTCGGAAAAGAATATCAACTTTCATATGATCAATTCAACTTTAAATGGGGATTAAAACAAATAAAAGGAAAACCAATTTAAAATTATAAACTATCATTTTGGTAAATATCAATGCTTTACAAACACGCAACCAAAAGGCTAATTTTAAGGCTCATCTCGGAGATAGTCACGTAGTTTTGAGGTCATCCTCTCGCCCATTAATGTCTTTGCATGTTCATTTGGCGTTTTGATCTTAACCGTTGTGAGTTGTGGTTCTTTGTTGACCCATAAGTAGCAATTGAGCCATAGGTTTTGGTTTTTATTTTAAAAAAGAGCCAAATACCATAAAAATTAGTATTCCAAACAATGATTATATATATATATATATATATATATATATATATATATATAGCTAAATAAACTACTCTCGTTAACCTCAAATCATACTAAGGATCTAAATAATAATAAAAATTCTAAACAATGACTCCAATTATCAACAACGGTGGCCACACAACGATGATATTAACAATATTGATGAAAATCCTCAATCCCTGTCAACTACCATAACTTGGAACAAAAGGCGGTTTTACCAATTCTATTCAGGTAGAAAGTTGCTGACTTTCAACAATAAATGAATATGGCCAAAGTTGTCGGCCGGAAAGTATCAATCATCACAAAGTACTTATTCATTCAAATCAATTGATTACATCAAACACAATACAAATTTCATGTTGATAAAATTGAAAAGAATAAATCTGCGAACAATCTCGCAGCATAAAAGTTAATAGCATAAAATGGTAAAATGCCTACAAAAGTGACAAAATTAAAGCCACTAGAGTACTCATGCCTCGGATCTATAGCACCAATTAATGAAATACATGGAATTGTTGCTATTAAATTAGGCATGTTAACCACGTCGACATCTATGTATTGGGGAGCAACCTCGATTGTAATCTGACGGGGGCGTTTTGATTTTGCTATCACGAATTCCTACTCCAGACTTTCGTATGCTTTCATATCCTGTAGTACCAACTGGTGTGCCGTGGTTGATCATAGCCATACTAAGAAGAAGAAAGCAAAAGAACCACACCTTCATGATGAGAGTTGTTGAAGCCAAAAATTTCTAAGGTGTGTTAGGTTATTCTTTGTGATGATACAAGTTCATGTCGCTTATATGCAATATAAAATTACTAATTGTGTTCAATTATTTTTTAGTTTATTTTGCTGTTATAGCAAACATATAATGTGTTTTCGTTTAGTGGTGCAAAAAAGGAGATTTATTTTTGGATATATTTATCTAAATATATCATTATTACTATTTCAAAAGGTTTTTGAAACTATTATTTTCTTGGTTTTGATAAATATTCTTCTTTTAGATTGATTTTACTATCAAAATCATTGGCAAACCCAAATTCACATATCAATAAACTTAATTTATTTTATAGGCAAAATGTTAGTTATGAATTGTTAGGGGTAGAGAAAACGTAAGTTTCTAAGGTTTGAACTCTAGACCTTCTTCTTATACTCCATCGATACCTCTTAACTCCTCAACTGAGCTACTTACTTGGGATATAAATGAAACAAAGTTAATATATAGTTATAGTAGTGCGGTGTAGAAGAGAAGAGAATTTGGGTTTTGCAAAAGCGAGGAAGAAATTTTAGATTACGATTTCTAAGCAAGCACGATGAGAGAAAGCAAGAGACTGGAGAACTCTAGTGTCTCAAGTACAAACTGTGATTCGTGTGATTTTTTTTATTTTAAAATAAATATTAAAGTTTTTTTTTGGTCAAGAAAATTAAAGTTAAGCAAGTTACAAAGTTACACCTAGGGCCTAGGGTCCTTACGCGACCTTGTTTGGAGTTTATTTTCAGGCTACAAAAATATAGTTTTAATATTTTGTCTTTTACTATTTTTTTTCTCATCTTTCATTTTTTTAAATCTACGTTTACCTTTTTTATACATTTTTAAAGTTAATAAATGTGGTTCTTCCATTAAATGTCTGCTAATTAGGACTTATGTGGATCATGTGACATGTGATATGATTATTTTGCAACGTAAATAGGTGAGTGTCTTAGGGTGCTTTTAAGGTAATGAAACTAATTAAATCTGTCATCGGTGAACCATTAAGTATGAGCGTTGGATGTAGTATAAAAATTCATCAAAGTTTGAGATTTAATACTGATTGATTCAATCCTAACATTCATAGCATTTTACACAATATCCTACTGTCAATTTTAGTGGTTCACTAGTTAGGGACTTTATTTGCTCTCTCACCTTAGAAGCACCTACTTTGTTATTAGACCATTTATATTACTATTATTTTTGTTTTCGTATTTATCTATTTATAAATATTCGTTTGCGTCCTTTATCTATTTTAAATTTTTTTATTTTTGTCATTTATCTTTTAAAATGTTTGTTTATGTCATTTATTTTTTCATAGTTAATTAAAATGGTCATTCTGTTAAGTGTATATTAATTATGAATTTCATGGATTACAAGAATTGAGCTTGAGACCTAAATCATGAAAGAAGGTTTGGTCTCTTGAGAAGCCATTGGATTATAATAAGGCTTAATGGATTCATTTTGAGTTCAATTATGAAGAAAATAAGAATTGATTTAATTGAGCATGATTTTTTTTCTCGGAAAAGAATATCAACTTTCATATGATCAATTCAACTTTAAATGGGGATTAAAACAAATAAAAGGAAAACCAATTTAAAATTATAAACTATCATTTTGGTAAATATCAATGCTTTACAAACACGCAACCAAAAGGCTAATTTTAAGGCTCATCTCGAGAGATAGTACGTAGTTTTGAGGTCATCCTCTCGCCCATTAATGTCTTTGCATGTTCATTTGGCGTTTTGATCTTAGTTTGTTGAAGTTGTGGTTATTGTTGACCCATCGGTAGCAATTGAGCCATAGGTTTTGGTTTTTATTTTAAAAAAGAGCCAAATACCATAAAAAAATTAGTATTCCAAACAATGATTATTATATATATATATATATATATATATATATATATATATATATATATATATATATATAGCTAAATAAACTACTCTCGTTAACCTCAAATCATACTAAGGATCTAAATAATAAAAAAAATTCTAAACAATGACTCCAATTATCAACAACGGTGGCCACACAACGATGATATTAACAATATTGATGAAAATCCTCAATCCCTGTCAACTACCATAAGTTGGAACAAACGGCGGTTTTACCAATTCTATGCAGGTAGAAAGTTGCTGACTTTCAACAATAAATGAATATGGCCAAAGTTGTCGGCCGGAAAGTATCAATCATCACAAAGTACTTATTCATTCAAATCAATTGATTACATCAAACACAATACAAATTTCATGTTGATAAAATTGAAAAGAATAAATCTGCGAACAATCTCGCAGCATAAAAGTTAATAGCATAAAATGGTAAAATGCCTACAAAAGTGACAAAATTAAAGCCACTAGAGTACTCATGCCTCCGGATCTATAGCACCAATTAATGAAATACATGGAATTGTTGCTATTAAATTAGGCATGTTAACCACGTCGACATCTATGTATTGGGGAGCAACCTCGATTGTAATCTGACGGGGGCGTTTTGATTTTGCTATCACGAATTCCTACTCCGGACTTTTCGTATGCTTTCATATCTGTAGTACCAACTGGTGTGCCGTGGTTGATCATAGCCATACTAAGAAGAAGAAAGCAAAAGAACCACACCTTCATGATGAGAGTTGTTGAAGCCAAAAATTTCTAAGGTGTGTTAGGTTATTCTTTGTGATGATACAAGTTCATGTCGCTTATATGCAATATAAAATTACTAATTGTGTTCAATTATTTTTTAGTTTATTTTGTTGTTATAGCAAACATATAATGTGTTTTCGTTTAGTGGTGCAAAAAAGGAGATTTATTTTTGGATATATTTATCTAAATATATCATTATTACTATTTCAAAAGGTTTTTGAAACTATTATTTTCTTGGTTTTGATAAATATTCTTCTTTTAGATTGATTTTACTATCAAAATCATTGGCAAACCCAAATTCACATATCAATAAACTTAATTTGTTTTATAGGCAAAATGTTAGTTATGAATTGTTAGGGGTAGAGAAAACGTAAGTTTCTAAGGTTTGAACTCTAGACCTTCTTCTTATACTCCATCGATACCTCTTAACTCCTCAAGTGAGCTACTTACTTGGGATATAAATGAAACAAAGTTAATATATAGTTATAGTAGTGCGGTGTAGAAGAGAAGAGAATTTGGGTTTTGCAAAAGGAGAGGAGGAAATTTTAGATTACGATTTCTAAGCAAGCACGATGAGAGAAAGCAAGAGACTGGAGAACTCTAGTGTCTCAAGTACAAACTGTGATTCGTGTGATTTTTTTTATTTTAAAATAAATATTAAAGTTTTTTTTTGGTCAAGAAAATTAAAGTTAAGCAAGTTACAAAGTTACACCTAGGGCCTAGGGTCCTTACGCGACCTTGTTTGGAGTTTATTTTGGGCTACAAAAATATAGTTTTAATATTTTGTCTTTTACTATTTTTTTTCTCATCTTTCATTTTTTTAAATCTACGTTTACCTTTTTTATACATTTTTAAAGTTAATAAATGTGGTTCTTCCATTAAATGTCTGTTAATTAGGACTTATGTGGATCATGTGACATGTGATATGATTATTTTGCAACGTAAATAGGTGAGTGTCTTAGGGTGCTTTTAAGGTAATGAAACTAATTAAATCATCATCGGTGAACCATTAAGTATGAGCGTTGGATGTAGTATAAAAATTCATCAAAGTTTGAGATTTAATACTGATTGATTCAATCCTAACATTCATAGCATTTTACACAATATCCTACTGTCAATTTTAGTGGTTCACTAGATAGGGACTTTATTTGCTCTCTCACCTTAGAAGCACCTACATTGTTATTAGACCATTTATATTACTATTATTTTTGTTTTCGTATTTATCTATTTATAAATATTCGTTTGGGTCCTTTATCTATTTTAAATTTTTTTATTTTTGTCATTTATCTTTTAAAATGTTTGTTTATGTCATTTATTTTTTCCTAGTTAATTAAAATGGTCATTCTGTTAAGTGTATATTAATTATGAATTTCATGGATTACAAGAATTGAGCTTGAGACCTAAATCATGAAAGAAGGTTTGGTCTCTTGAGAAGCCATTGGATTATAATAAGGCTTAATGGATTCATTTTGAGTTCAATTATGAAGAAAATAAGAATTGATTTAATTGAGCATGATTTTTTTTTCTCGGAAAAGAATATCAACTTTCATATGATCAATTCAACTTTAAATGGGGATTAAAACAAATAAAAGGAAACCCAATTTAAAATTATAAACTATCATTTTGGTAAATATCAATGCTTTACAAACACGCAACCAAAAGGCTAATTTTAAGGCTCATCTCAGAGATAGTACGTAGTTTTGAGGTCATCCTCTGCCCATTAATGTCTTTGCTTGTTCATTTGGCATTTTGATCTTAACCGTTGACAGGTTGTGGTTACTGTTGACCCATCAGTAGCAATTGAGCCACAGGTTTTGGTTTTTTCTTTTAAAAAAGAGCCAAATACCATAAAAAAATTAGTATTCCAAACAATGATTATTGATATATATATATATATATATATATATATATATATATATATATATATATTTAGCTAAATAAACTACTCTCGTTAACCTCAAATCATAGTAAGGATCTAAATAATAAAAAAAATTCTAAACAATGACTCCAATTATCAACAACGGTGGCCACACAACGATGATATTAACAATATTGATGAAAATCCTCAATCCTCACAACTACCATAACTTGGAACAAAAGGCGGTTTTACCAATTCTATGCAGGTAGAAAGTTGCTGACTTTCAACAATAAATGAATATGGCCAAACTTGTCGGCCGGAAAGTATCAATCATCACAAAGTACTTATTCATTCAAATCAATTGATTACATCAAACACAATACAAATTTCATGTTGATAAAATTGAAAAGAATAAATCTGCGAACAATCTCACAGCATAAAATGGTAAAATGCCTACAAAAGTGACAAAATTAAAGCCACTAGAGTACTCATGCCTCCGGATCTATAGCACCAATTAATGAAATACATGGAATTGTTGCTATTAAATTAGGCATGTTAATCACGTCGACATCTATGTATTGGGGAGCAACCTCGATTGTAATCTGACGGGGGCGTTTTGATTTTGCTATCACGAATTCCTACTCCAGACTTTCGTATGCTTTCATATCCTGTAGTACCAACTGGTGTGCCATGGTTGATCATAGCCATACTAAGAAGAAGAAAGCAAAAGAACCACACCTTCATGATGAGAGTTGTTGAAGCCAAAAATTTCTAAGGTGTGTTAGGTTATTCATTGTGATGATACAAGTTCATGTCGCTTATATGCAATATAAAATTACTAATTGTGCTCGATTAATTTTTAGTTTATTTTGCTGTTATAGCAAACATATAATGTGTTTTCGTTTAGTGGTGCAAAAAAGGAGATTTATTTTTGGATATATTTATCTAAATATATCATTATTACTATTTCAAAAGGTTTTTGAAACTATTATTTTCTTGGTTTTGATAAATATTCTTCTTTTAGATTGATTTTACTATCAAAATCATTGGCAAACCCAAATTCACATATCAATAAACTTAATTTGTTTTATAGGCAAATGTTAGTTATGAATTGTTAGGGGTGGAGAAAACGTAAGTTTCTAAGGTTTGAACTCTAGACCTTCTTCTTATACTCCATGGACAAAAATTTAGTTTTAATATTTTGTCTTTTACTATTTTTTTTCTCATCTTTCATTTTTTAAAATCTATGTTTACCTTTTTATATCTTTTTAAAGTTAATAAAAAACGTGGTTCTTCCATTAAGTGTCTGCAGTTAATTAGGACTTATGTGGATCATGTGACATGTTATATGATTATTTTGCAACGTAAATAGGTGAGTGTCTTAGGTGCTTTTAAGGTAATGAAACTAATTAATTAAATCATCGGTGAACCATTAAGTATGAGCGTTGGATGTAGTATAAAAATTCATCAAAGTTTGAGATTTAATACTTGATTGATTCAATCCTAACATTCATAGCATTTTACACAATATCCTCATCACAATTTTAGTGGTTCACTAGTTAGGGACTTTATTTGCTCTCTCACCTTAGAAGCACCTACTGTGTTATTAGACCATTTATATTTATTTTTTGTTTTCGTATATTTAAAATTATTCATTTGCTTCCTTTATCTATTTTAATTTTTTTTATTTTTGTCATTTATCTTTTAAAATGTTTGTTTATGTCATTTATTTTTTCATAGTTACTTAAAATGGTCATTCTGTTAAGTGTATATTAATTATGAATTTCATGGATTATAAGAATTGAACTTGAGACCTAAATCATGAAAGAAGGTTTGGTCTCTCGAGAAGCCAATGGATTATAATAAGGCTTAATGGTTTCAATTAAAGTTCAATTACGAAGAAAATAAGAATTGATTTAATTGAGCATGATTTTTTTTCTCGGAAAAGAATATCAACTTTCATATGATCAATTCAACTTTAAATGGGGATTAAAACAAATAAAAGGAAAGCCAATTTGAAATTATAAACTATCATTGTGGTAAATATCAATGATTTACAAACACGCAACCAAAAGGCTAATTTTAAGGCTCATCTCAGAGATAGTACGTAATTTTGAGGTCATCCTCTGCCCATTAATGTCTTTGCATGTTCTTTTGGCGTTTTGATCTTAACCGTTGACAGGTTGTGGTTACTGTTGACCCATCAGTAGCAATTGAACCATAGGTTTTGGTTTTTTATTTTAAAAAAGAGCCAAATACCATAAAAAAATTAGTATTCCAAACAATGATTATTTATATACACACACACACACTAGTGTGCTATACCCTTGCGCTGCACGGGTCTAATTTATATTTTAGATTATTTTAATGTGTGGTATTCTCGAATTTTGTTTTATTAAATATTTGAATAATTGTAGATCTACAATTTCGACATCAAATGAAGTTTGTCACAACAAATGATAGTCCTAATCGTATTTCGTCGTATCGTTTAGAATTAGCTGGCAATCATGAAATTTGATAATGTGGCTATTTATCGTCTAAAATTGGATAAATAATAATTCAAAGTCTGAGGCTTAGAGTTTAGACATCATACTACTTAATATAATGAGTGTGTGTGTGTGTGTGTGTGTGTGTGTGTATATATATATATATATATATATATATATATATATATATATATATATATATATATATACACACATATACATATATAGATAGATATTTGGTCCAAAAAATCTAAGTTTGAGTGAAAGTGGTTAATGCACTCCATCTAATGTGGCATACTCGGCTAGTAGTCGGGCTCGACACTGGATGGAACAAATTGGAGTCAATCATTACTTACCCCGATCAAACCGGATAAGTTAGGTCTTTTCCCTGACACCTGAGAGCGGGTCAAAGACTCCTAAACAAAAAAAGATATTTGGTAAAACAATGTATATATATATATATATATATAGCATTTTTGTTAAATAAAAATATACATGACAAAAAAAAATATAAATTCTACAAAGATATTAGACTTTAACATTATTACACACAAAGATATCATACTTTATATTAGATATGAAAATGTAAGATACGATATAGATGTAAATATCGTTTTTTTTTTCAAACAAAGGCTATAATATACCAATTTCATAATTATTAGTATTTTTTATTAATAAAACACATTAGAAGAGATTTGGATCCTCTCATTCAACACTCTCTCAATCATCCTATACACTCTCTATCTCTCTCATAAATTCTTAACTTTAAGTATTTTAAGAGAGAGGTAGAGAGTGTATAGGATCATTGACCAAGTATTGAATAAGAGGATCCAAATCCCATTAGAAGGTACTGTCAGAATAAAGCACTTTAGAGCATCATTAGCGGTAGGATCCTAACACATCTTGACTGGGCCCTTGATGTCGGGTCAGCTTTAAAGCACGTCTATTTAATTCCACACCAACATCAATCAAAATAAGAAATTGAGTATGTACCCAAAAAAAGAATAAGAACTTTAGTAAAAATATTAAATTTGACTTTATATATAAATCTATAAATACCTCAGTTGGGATAACAACTAACCATGTCCAAACTCAATTGAATTAATAACTGCATCTACATGTCTTGATGATTGACTATGTTCTCATGGAATTCCCATGTGGGCTCTTTTGAGTTGGTCAACCGCATGTGTTATTTGGAGTTCGATAACACCATCTAGTGGATTAAATATTGCAACGATCATAAAACAAATTAATGTCACTATTGTTTACCAGGTCCAATTTCTTCTAGCAACCGCCTTATTTTCATTTGGGATGCAGATACACCTCATTTTTTTGGTGGTTGCGAAACAGCGGGATTGCTTTGTGTATTATCTATGAACATAAAAAGTAGAATTTCTATCAATTGCATTATTAATTTATATGTATGCTTCACAACTGTTCATACCGTGTATTTCTCAATATACTTATACACCAAGATGTAACTGAAAATTATGGCATTAACCAAATAAAAGATCTACCTAGATGACGTGATATGGTTTTATTGAACACTTGTGAATCCATATTGTATTTCAAATGTTTAACCTTTGTACAAAAGAATACATGTACTATGATCTGTACACAGTGAATCCAATTGAGTAGGCGTGAAAATTACCTTGAAGATGTAATGTGATATGGTTTTATTGAACACTTGTGCAGATAATAAGCATCTACACAGGTACACTCGCCAAAATATAGTTTTAATATTTTGTCTTTTACTACTTTTTTCTCATCTTTTATATTTTTAAATCTTTGTTTACCTTTTTTATATATTTTTAAAGTTAATAAATGGGGTTCTTCCATTAAGTGTCTGTTAATTAGGACTTATGTGGATCATGTGATATGAATATTTTGCAACGTAAATAGGTGAGTGTCTTAGGTGCTTTTAAGATAAGGAAACTAATTAAATCATCATCGGTGAACCATTAAGTATGAGCGTTGGATGTAGTATAAAAATTCATCAAAGTTTGAGACTTAATACTGATTGATTCAATCCTAACCATTCATAGCATTTTACATAATATCCTCATCACAATTTTAGTGGTTCACTAGTTAGGGACTTTATTTGCTCTCTCACCTTAGAAGCACGTACTGTGTTATTAGACCATTTATATTATTATTTTTGTTTTCGTATTTATCTCTTTAAAAATATTTGTTTGCGTCCTTTATCTATTTTAAAATGTTTAGTTTTGTCATTTATCTTTTAAAATGTTTATTTATGTCATTTATTTTTTCATAGTTAATTAAAATGGTCATTACATTATGTATATTAATTATGAATTTCATGGATTATAAAAATTGAATTTGAGACCTAAATAATGAAAGAAGGTTTGGTCTCTCGAGAAGCCAATGGATTATAATAAGTTTTAATGGATTCAATTTGAGTTCAATTACGAAGAAAATAAGAATTATTGAGCATGATTTTTTTTTCTCGGAAAAGAATATCAACTTTCATATGATCAATTCAACTTTAAATGGGGAATAAAACAAATAAAAGGAAAACCAATTTGAAATTATAAACTATCATTGTGGTAAATATCAATGCTTTACATAGACACAACCAAAAGGCTAATTTTAAAGCTCATCTCAAAGATAGTACGTAGTTTTGAGGTCATCCTCTGCCCATTGATGTCTTTGCATGTTCATTTGGCGTTTTGATGTTAACCGTTGACAGGTTGTGGTTACTGTTGACCCATCAGTAGCAATTGAGCCATAGGTTTTGGTTTTAGATTTTAAAAAAGAGTCAAATACCATAAAAAAATTAGTATTCCAAACAATGATTATTGATATAACAAATTAAAAAAAATTGACAATTAAATAAACCAAAAATTAAAATATAAAAAATTAGTTCCACACTTTATCAAACAAAAGGACTTCACTACATTCTATTAGTTTTTTTAATTCTCAGTTTAATTTTTTTTAATTTGTTATTCGATTATCGTTTTTCAACTTATATATTAGGGCAACAAAACATTTTTCAATTATCATTTTTATAATTACACAGCCAACATGCTTATATGGCAAATTATCCATGTCACGGCCCATGTAATCCATAGTTAAGAGTATACTAACTTAACAGAAAGACAATTTTAATTTACTATGAAAAGGTAAAGGACGTAAACGAATATTTTAAAAGATAAAGGACGGAAATGAACATTTTAAAAAAGATAAAGGACATAAACAAAAAAAAAAATAAAGGTCGAAAACGAAAAATATTAAATGGCCTAATAACACAGTTAGCTGCTTACATAACAAATTATTCATGTCATACTATTCGCGCAACCTCTAATTAACAGTCACAACCGAAGGACAGTTTTAATTAACTATGATGGAAAGATAAATGAAATAAAATAACGTTTTAAAAGATAGAGGATGAAAATGAAAAAATAGTGAAAGATAAAGGACTAAAAGTATATTTTAGCCTTCTTCTTATACTCATTTGATATCTCTTAACTCGCCAACTAAACTATCCTATTTGGAATATGAACTTTGATTTTTTTTTGACGTGAATATAAACTTTGATTTGATACACACAAAAATAAAAGTTTTTAACTCTTTTTATTTTGGGTTTGATTTCAATGAAGTCAGTTTGTGTGGCTATCTAAATATCATTATTACTATTTTAGAAGGTTTTCAATCTCTCATATTTAGTTTGGAAAAAGTTTTGTTTTAGATTGATTTTGAGTCCAATTGTGACTACTTCAAAAAGAACTTCAGATCATTTTGCTAGAGTTCTGATAGATATTGATTTAATCGTAAAACTCCATGATCAACTTTTAGTGGAAAGAGAGGGATATGATTTTTTATTGGTGTGCCTCTCTGTTTTGCAAATTATGTAAACGCCTTGGTCACTCACCCAAAATTGCAAGCATGCCAACACGTCTAATAAGCTTGGCAGAAAGTTTAAGATGCTTCCAAAATAGAATCAACCAAGATAGGAGGTTCCAAAAAACGTGACCCTCCACAACCTCCTGGTCAGTATAATCCTAAGACTGATAAAGGAAAACCATTGTAGTGGAAAATCTTACTAAGACTATATTTGACGTTGGTCCCTCTACAACTGTGCCTCGGTCTAAATTGTGTCATGGTTCTAGTATAGTTATATTTCAAGACAACTAATGAAAATTCGATGGTAGTGTTCGACAAGATATTGGGTAAATTTTGGGGTGATGATGATAGTTTTCATCTGGTTTTGCTCATGATGATAGTTTTCATCTGGTTTTGTTCAAGTCCCAGACGGCTGGCTAATCTGCAACTAAATTAGCCCTCAATTTTTTTTTTTTGTCTTTCTTATAGACCAAATTTTTTGTTTGTTTCTGAACCTTGAATTGATATATATCTGATCCCTTATGCTTTCTGGACTACCCTTGGTTTAAAACCCTCTGTTCTTAATGATAGAGGAACTCAACTGCTACTTAATTTATGGGGTTTTTGTGCCCGAGACTATGACCATGTTATTATATCTTCATCTCTGCAACATGTTTCTATATCTGTTTGTTTGATGGTAGTTGTTGGCAGTTTGGAGATGGTAGTAAAATTAATTTTTGACAGATTGTTGGCTCTCCTGTCCAAACTCGCTTCAATAATGTCTCTGTCTCTTTTGCCAGATGACTTCATCTTATCTCTGTCGATGTTTCGCCATCTGGGCATATTTCTACGTGAGTAATTTTGAACTCTATGTGTGAAAATGTAAGTTTAAAACTGTTTCAACAAAATACAAATTAATTTTAACTGTAAATACATTTTTTGATATCTTGTATCATCAAACATGAAAGCAACTAATCCCGTGTAAATATTTCTAGGAAGGACAATAACAATCCTTCAGTTACCAAACTCCCATGTTAAGCATGAGTTCTAAAACATCACTATTGCCGCCCGGAATAATAAACATTACAAAAAATTGGCTTTCCAATCACCTAATAAAGATACAACAAATTGACCTCATGAAGTGGTTCACTTGAAAAGAATAAACAAACTTGGGATTCAGCCCACTTTAAGAAGCTAACCGTACAAACTATCATACCTAGTTACCGTTTCGGTGTTGGCACTTTTCGACGATTTAGGTTGCTAACTATTGAAAAAGCCAGGACCAGCTCTAGAAAGAAGCTCTTCCCCAGCATCCTTACCCATCTTCAACATATCTTCAACAGCATAAAGACCAACTCTGGAGGTTTCAAGCACTGCATAAAGGAAGTTAAGCAAGCATTAAAAATGGCAATTTTTGATGAATCAGATGTTAGAGGTCGCCAAAATTAAACAAATCTATTGCAAAGATGTTCATACCACGGGTTCCGTCAGGGGAAGCTACTAATCCTCTAAACAAGCAATTGCCATCCTCGGTTCTGGAAGCATAGCCTGCAATAGGAGTGCGGCAAGACCCGTCTAAAGTCGTAAGGAAGGCTCTTTCGCAGGAAACTGCTAGTCTTGTCTCTTCGTGATTCAGCGAAGCAAGATATTCTGCCTGCAGAAATCAGCCAACCAATTATGAAGAAACTGGACTATGCAATTATATAAAGCAAGAAATCCTCAACTTCAACACTTACCATTTTATCATCATTACTTCTACAGGCTATTCCAATGGCACCTTGGGCAACAGCTGGAAGCATATCATCAATTGATAGGGTCGCCGTTACATTTTCTGTCATACTTAATCGTTTGAGTCCAGCTAAAGCCAATAGGGTAGCGTGGACAACACCCTCGCTGAGTTTTTTCAGCCTTGTTTGGACATTTCCACGGAAATTATCTTGCACCTGAGATTAAATTACAGGTCAAATAAGAATAAATCAATGTTCCAGAAATGAATCAACACAAGTACCATTAGATGACACGACGCAGAAAAAGGAAATGTTCAAGAAAGACACCAACATTCACACAAGTAGAAGTCATAAGAAATTGCCAGAGACAATAGCTATATAAGAAGGCTGTTAAGTTAGGTAATGGCCACTATACATGAGGAAGACTCTCAAGCACGGCATTGTCTATTACGCTACACTCAACCATTATCCACACTGTTAAAGATGACGAGACAAGTATACTAAATATTGTTTGTTTAATTTGAACATCCAAAGACATCTAGAAAAAAGTAATTATGGTTATGAAGCATGAACCAATACTAGTCCTCATTTGCATATGTCCATGGTCAGTTTGACAGAAACTGTCCAATTTGTTTTAGTCTCATGGCACAATCTAGAGGATGATTTTAAATTTAAACACAAATATCATACAAAATCCCAGATCCACATAAAAATTAGCTGAGACTGCAGTTGGGTATAATCAGAATATTATCCCCTCCCCATCCCCAGCCAAAAAATTTGAATGTGCCCTGTGGATGACCTAAAATATATGAGGTGCCAAAGTCACCAAATATAGATGCTTCTCCGTAAAATACCATCTCAAGGAAAACAGCAATGATAATGAATTGATTATACAGACACCTAATCTCTCCAATGGAAAAGGCATCAGAAATCATAATTGTGTTTTCGGGCTGAAAAAATGAATTCTAAGAAAATAAAAACACGAAAACAGTAACATTAGCTTACATTTAAAGATGGATATCTGTGGAGTATCTGTGACTTTCGTCTAAGTGAAGCAGTACCAATAACACTTCCAGGGGGTAGATCAGCTAGTGAAGCTGCACTCAAGGATATAAACGCGTCTCGAACATCCTCACGCGGAAGGTTACATGGTAGAATTGTTTTATCAGGTAAGTAAGTAGGAACATCTTTCATTGAATGAACAGCAATGTCAATGTCCCCATTTATGAGTGCCTCATCAATTTCTTTAGTGAACAAGCCCTTCCCACCTATGTCTGCAAGTGGTTGCGACAGTATTTTGTCGCCGGTTGTCTTTATTATTATAATCTCAATAGCTCCTTCTTCAGCTAGCTCCGGATGTGATGCCATGAGTTTGTCCCTTGTCTCGTGTGCCTGAGCAAGAGCTAGTGGACTGCTCTAAATACAATAACATTATAAATAAACCTAAAATATAAACATAGCAATCCAATTCCAAGACCATTTGTTAAACCAATAATGAAAACATGCATAATCATCTAGCTAGTTATAATCAGGTCAACACAAAAATTTCACAACAGAAGGAATCAAAAGATGACATGATTGGTTTTCTTAGAAATAATAATAACTTGTATCCCAGAAACCTCTCAAGTTTAAAGTCAACTTATTTACCAAGATGATTACAAGAATTTCATTTATCCTTTTTCTGAAGTTATCTTCTAAGGGAGGGTGGTGAAGGATATCAAGATCTGTGGGGCAAAACACTCCTATTTGAGATCTACTTCAGCAATGTGAACAATCTGAAAAAAACCTTGTATGTTGCACAAAAACAAAACCCCTTTTGTTTACCATTCACAATAATTACAATCACCAAATACTAATAACACAATTTCCTCTAAAGATTCTAAACTAAATGTTTCCAAAGAAAATTGAAGCTAACATGTTTGAAATAAATGCTGAATGAAAAAATGCAAGATTGAGCTAAAAGCTGATTAATTTAAGCTGTCATAGACAAAAACCCAGAAGCGAAAAGAGAAGAAAAAGAGTAAAGTACCTTCCTCTGGTACCAATTCTGAGAAGCGCGGTTTTGACTTTGTGGGTTTGTTGCTCAACGGCAACGGAGGCTTTGATTCGACATTTGGAAAAAGGCGAGGTTTTGAAAGATGGGAAAGGCAACGCAGAGCTGAGAAGGGAAATAGAAGGATTGGAAGGTATAGAAGGAAGGGTTAATAGGGAAGAGTAAAGGGTCTTCTCCATTTCGGAGAGAGAGAGAGAGAGAGGGAAGAAAAAGAGTGTGTCGTAGTTCACAGTTCGGAGATGAAGTAAGTTGCCATTGAAATTGATATGATATGATCTCTAAGATAGAGTGTGTGGTCCCCACCCTAGCCAATTACATTGAATTTAGAATTTCCAACTCTTGGATCATCCCAAGAAGTAGATTCTGTCTGTTAAAACCTTAGGTAAATAAAAACAATAATGCTATTCCAACAAAAAAAAATTTGACAAATCTACAAATCACCAACTTACAACACCAATTACCCAAGTTTTTAAGCCAATTAACCAACCTACTTTTTCACAATTTTCGGCGCGGATTAAAAACTTGAATCGATGTGAGTTGGTTAATTGCTTAAAAACTTGGGTGGTGGGGTTGTAAGTTGGTGATTTGTAGATTTGTCAATTTTTTTTTTTTGTTGAATAGCATTATTGAAATAAAAATCATAGTGACTGCAAGCACTATGATTGTAAAATTAATCACACTAAGAGTAATAAATTTGGTTATTTTTGATAGGGAAAATTACACCAGAGAACACGTTATTTATTTGTAATAAGTTAGTCTTTTTAAATATTTTTGGTAATAAATAGGTTATTTTAGTGATTTCTTTAGCTTATGTATTTTGATGTAATGCTACCTTATATATTGTGATTACTCTAGATTATGTATTTTGATACAACCAAGTATATTTTGGTGTATTTTCATGTAATCAACGATATGACATTTTACTAAAAAGGCCAATGGTATCAATATTAGGTAACTTAAAGGGCTTATTTGTTACAAAAAATAAAAACTTAAAGGGTCAACTTGTTACAAATAAATAACTTAAAGATCCTCTGGTGTAATTTTTTCTTTTTGATACAATTAATTTTCTTTTACCTATAATACCCTTAGTAATTTATTATCTCATTTCATTTATTTCTATCTCTACAATAAATACTCAAGGGCATTATTGACAAAACAATAATAAATATTGCATTGGACTTTGAAAATAATAAGTAAATAGAAATAAATTTTTTCTACAAAAACAACAAGTAATAAGGAACGGAAGGAGTACTACATTTTTGGTCTTTTAAGTTATTTTAAAGGTTTATATTGGAGTTAGCATTCCAAAACAAGAGGTTGCTATGGGATGAACTCTAATTCATTTGAGTAAATGACATTGGTAGGTGTTTAATTGCTTAAATGATATTTTTGGACATCAGAATAAGGGAGGTTCTGGAGTGAATATAAACAAAGTTAGGATGTTTGCAATGAGAATGGACATGTGTTATCTTATGCATCTTGGTTATTATGGATCTAAATTTACTTGGAGAGACCCTATTATTAATGGAGTTAGCATGTATAGAAGATTGGAAAGGGGGTTATGTAATGATGAATGGAGGATCTCTTTCCATTATGCTTGTGTTAAGGTGGTCCCTTGCTAGAGTCGATTTCTCGGACCATCGCCCCATTCTTAATTACACTCACGGTAGGCTTAAAAATAAACCCTTTTTCTTTGAGAGAATGTGGCAGTCTCATCCCCTTTACAAATAATTTGTGGAGAAATACCAGAATGTGAATTTAGATGTCCCTTCAAATATGAGAGAACTGTTGGTAGTGTGGGGGATGTCACCTTTGGGTGTGTTAACTGTAAGAAGAGGAGAATTCTTTCTCGGATAAGGGCTATCTAGAAGTGTAGAGCCGAGAGGCGTGCCAATTCGTTTCTATCCGCCTTGAGAAATCCCTACAACAAGAGCTTACATACTTATTAGCCCTACGACCCGTCCGATGGACGAGTTGGCTAGTTGTTTAAGTGAAACACATAGAAATAAAAAGCGACAGGAGTAGTAGTTTTGAGAATTAAAGGTTTATAGTTGTTAAAGACATGTTGATCTTATACACAAGAAAATGGGAAAATAAGGGAGGTGAGGAAAAAATTTGTACAGTCTAAAGCATGATATGAGATAAGTAGGATGAAGGGTTAATAATAACAAATGTCATAAAAATAGTTCAAGAGTACAGACATTTGTTACTGAGACTGCAGAAGTTTTGATATTAAAATGGAAGATGAATTAAATAAAGAGTAAACCTTTAAAGAAAATAAGCATAAGAAAATCATCAATATTTTTTTCGATCCAATATTTTATGACAATTAATTTAAAAATAAATATCAATTTATTTATGCTTCTAATACTTCTTGATACGAAATTATCTAAATAAAGTAGAAAATACCAATTTGGACATGTAATTTTTTTTAAGATTCTAAAGTACCCCAAAACACACTGCCTAGAATCACACTTTATGTATTTTCCCATGAAATTGTTTTTCCATCAAATAGATTAATGACGAACGAAGTATTTGAGTAGTTAAAAAAATTTCTGAATCCCAAAGTAACCCAAAACACACTGTCTAACATTTCACGTTACGCGTTTTGCTACAAAATAATTTTGTCCCCATCAAGTACACTAAAACACACTTTTTAGCATCCCACTTTAAAATATAAAAATATTTAAAAAAATGTAGATTAGTCATCGGTAAAACTCTGTTGGAAGGATATAACCGCACACACCGACAAAATCGAGTACTCGTGGCCAGCCAGCTTCCCCGGTGAAAATTAGTCATCGATAAAGCCAATGAAAACTGCACACCAATGAGATGGTACCAAAAAAAGTAAAAGAAAGGAAAAAAAAAACCAAAGTGAAAAAAAACAATTGGCCAAAAAATTGGAGAGACAACAAAAAATGTTTCCCTCCTTCAATTTCATGACTCATGTATAGTCGCATACATGAGTAAGATTACAACAAGAAGAATTGAGTGCAGTGGCGAACCTATGTTGGTCTTAGGGGTTTCAGTTGATCCCAGTTTGCACCCAATTTTTAAAATACTTTTACAGACTACTTCTTATTTTCATATACTTTAAGACTTAAATAGGAAAAGTGTGTAAACTTAGAGACTAATTTGGCGATCTACTCTTAAATAAATTTGGAGTTAAATAACTTGACTCATTAGTTTTAGTAAATTAAGTGACGATATTTGGAAAAAAAATATATAAAAAAAAACAACAACATTTTTATAATGATTGTTTTCCCCCTTAGCTTATGGTCTGAATCCGCCATCAAGTGGTTCCAAAGATCAAAGTCGAATGGCTTAGTGATGGTGATCGTAATACTAGATATATTATCATCTCAAAACTCGAATAGCAAAGCGTAAAAATAAAAATTTTGGCTCTAAGAGATCAAAATGACCAACGGGTTGAGGATGAATTTCAAGTGAAGAAAATGGTGAATAACTTCTATCGGGGTCTCTTTAAAGAAGAAAGTTTGTTTGGGAGTTGGTGCTCAATTCCTATTTCTTATGGCAAAATTCTCAAGAGAATATGGTTGGTCTCACTCTCGGTGAAGTGTCTACCCTAGATGAAGTGAAGTGCACTTTTTTTCACATGGGGTCTTGAAAATCACCTAGGCCAAATAAGTTAACTTCGGGATTCTATCAAGCAAAACGACACGTTTTTGGTGATTTTTTGCTTAACTTTGTCACAAACATCTCGCACAATCACAATGATATTGGTTTGGTCAATCAGAAGGATATATGTCTTATTCCTAAAGTGGCTAAACTAGAATTTGTAAGTCAACATCGTCACATATATCGCATACATGAGTAAGATTACAACAAGAAGAATTGAGTGCATGGCATGAACCTATGTTGGTCTTAGGGTTTTGATTGATCGATTTGCACCCAATTTTTAAAATACTTTTACAGACTACTTCTTATTTTCATATACTTTAAGACTTAAATAGGAAAAGTGTGTAAACTTAGAGACTAATTTGGCGATCTACTCTTAAATAAATTTGGAGTTAAATAACTTGACTCATTAGTTTTAGTAAATTAAGTGACGATATTTGGAAAAAATATATAAAAAAAAACAACAACAACATTTTTTATAATGATTGTTTTCCGCCCCTTAGCTTATGGTCTCGAATCCGCCATCAAGTGGTTCCAAAGATCAAAGTCGAATGGCTTAGTGATGGTGATCGTAATACTAGATATATTATCATCTCAAAACTCTGAATAGCAGGCGTAAAAATAAAAATTTTGGCTCTAAGAGATCAAAATGACCAACGGGTTGAGGATGAATTTCAAGTGAAGAAAATGGTGAATAACTTCTATCGGGGTCTCTTTAAAGAAGAAAGTTTGTTTGGGAGTTGGTGCTCAATTCCTATTTCTTATGGCAAAATTCGAAGAAGAGAATATGGTTGGTCTCACTCTCGGTGAAGTGTCTACCCTAGATGAAGTGAAGTGCACTTTTTTTCACATGGGGTCTTGAAAATCACCTAGGCCAAATAAGTTAACTTCGGGATTCTATCAAGCAAAACGACACGTTTTTGGTGATTTTTGCTTAACTTTGTCACAAACATCCGCACAATCACAATGATATTGGTTTGGTCAATCAGAAGGATATATGTCTTATTCCTAAAGTGGCTAAACTAGAATTTGTAAGTCAACATCGTCACATATATCGCATACATGAGTAAGATTACAACAAGAAGAATTGAGTGCAGTGGCGAACCTATGTTGGTCTTAGGGGTTTCAGTTGATCCCAGTTTGCACCCAATTTTTAAAATACTTTTACAGACTACTTCTTATTTTCATATACTTTAAGACTTAAATAGGAAAAGTGTGTAAACTTAGAGACTAATTTGGCGATCTACTCTTAAATAAATTTGGAGTTAAATAACTTGACTCATTAGTTTTAGTAAATTAAGTGACGATATTTGGAAAAAATATATAAAAAAAAACAACAACAACATTTTTTATAATGATTGTTTTCCGCCCCTTAGCTTATGGTCCTGAATCCGCCACTGAAGTGGTTCCAAAGATCAAAGTCGAATGGCTTAGTGATGGTGATCGTAATACTAGATATATTATCATCTCAAAACTCTGAATAGCAGGCGTAAAAATAAAAATTTTGGCTCTAAGAGATCAAAATGACCAACGGGTTGAGGATGAATTTCAAGTGAAGAAAATGGTGAATAACTTCTATCGGGGTCTCTTTAAAGAAGAAAGTTTGTTTGGGAGTTGGTGCTCAATTCCTATTTCTTATGGCAAAATTCCTGAAGAGAATATGGTTGGTCTCACTCTCGGTGAAGTGTCTACCCTAGATGAAGTGAAGTGCACTTTTTTTCACATGGGGTCTTGAAAATCACCTAGGCCAAATAAGTTAACTTCGGGATTCTATCAAGCAAAACGACACGTTTTTGGTGATTTTTTGCTTAACTTTGTCACAAACATCTGGCACAATCACAATGATATTGGTTTGGTCAATCAGAAGGATATATGTCTTATTCCTAAAGTGGCTAAACTAGAATTTGTAAGTCAACATCGTCACATATATCTTTGTAATATAGTTATAACGATTGTCACAAAAGTTATGTAATGTTAACAAATTGAATAACCATATGAGCACTTTAATTTGCCCCTTCCAAACAGGTTTTATCCATGGGAGGAACTTTATGATAATATTGTGGTTTCCCAAGAGCTTATCCATACCATGAGACGTATGCAAGGTAAGAGGGGAGGTGTTGCTATTAAAGTTAATTTGGCGAAGCTTGTGATAGGTAGAAATGTTCTTTTATTTTGATGGTCATTCGTGAGGTGGGTTTTTCAGATTCTTTGGTGGATATTATTTTGGCTTGTATTATGAGTGTCCAAACTAATGTGGTTTACCTAAATACTTACTCCAACCCCCCCCCCCACAAAGAGGTATTTGGCAGAATGACCCCCTATCACCTTATATTTTTGTGATGTGTCGGATAAGCTTTCTCACCTTATTTCTCATGAAGTGAATATTTGCAAATGGAAGCCTTTGAAAGTTGGCCGCAACAATCCTAATGTTTCTCATTTGATGTTCGCAGCTGATCTTCTCTTGTCTGGGCATCCTACTAGTGCTCAGCTGCGGTGCATGGAATCTACTCTAGATAAATTTTGTGAATTTGGTCAACAAGTCAGCATAAAAACACTTCTATGTTGGTTTCTAGAGGTGTCCCTACTAATATGCATTGGCGTCTGGTTGACGAGTTTGGGTTCAGGTTCATTCCTTAGGAAAGTATCTTGGTGTGTCTCGATCGGGAGCGCGTATAGAAGAACTGATTTTGATTATCTTGTAGACATGGTCAAAAATAGATTGGCTACTTGGAAGTCAAAGTAGCTTTCTTTTGTTGGGCGTGTGACCCTCTCTTAATGTTGTTATTGAAGCTCTCCTTTTTTATCTTATGATGTCCTTTACGGTGCCTCTGTCCTATCTTCAGAAGATTCAGCAAATTCAAAGAGGTTGTATTTGGGGTGATGAGAATCAGCATCACAAGTATCATGTTGTTTGGTTCAAGTTACTAAACCCAAGCGCTATGGTGGGTTGGGAATAAGAAATACGATCCATATGAATTTCTTTTCCTTATGAAGCTCTCGGCCTTTGAGGCAATGTGAAAATAAGCTCGTGTGTCGAGTTCTATATGGTAAATATGGTAGGGGTGAGTTAACGAGTGACAATGCAATATTGAAGGCTTCTGATTCATCCTAATGGAAGTGTATCGTGACTTTGTGGAATAAAATAGATGACTTTAGCTATCATGCCATTGGAGATGGCAATAGAATTTTAGTGTGGGTTGGTTCTTGGTTGTAGTTTGGCTGAAAACTTTGTACCGTTAGTAATTCAGTTATAACTAATCTTCTTCAATTGGAAGTTTGTGACTTAATGAATGAGGATAATAAGTGGGACTTGCGTGGTATTTCCCCTTTCATTCCACTAGATCTGCTTGACCGTGTTCATGCTCTTATTCTTCCTAGCCAAGATAATGGAGTCAATTTGTGTTTGTATCAAGGTAATAGCCATGGTAAGTTTACCGTTGCTAGCACATATTCTCTTATGGCTAATGACCTTGATAACTCTCATGGTTTGTGGAAGGTTGTGTGGCGCTTGTGTGTGTTCCAAAGGGAGTGAGAAGCTTGGTCTGTATTTTAGTTCATGATAGAATTCTCACAAATCATCATAAAGCCAGAGTGCATTTGGGCGATGCTTACTGCAATCACTGTTTTGGTGTTCTTGAAGATACTATTCACACTTTTAGGGATTTGATATGCACAAGCTACTTATCTTTTACTTTAGTACATAGAAACGTTTGTTGCACATACACTACTTAATAAAATAAAATAAAAATTACAATGATATTAAGAACTCGGACAAAATTAGGGTATGACAGCTGCCCCTCTTTATTTGGATTTTATCAAGAAATATGAATTATGAGACATATTTCGAAGATAAAATAGAAATAAAGAATTCAGAAATTATACCAATTTTGTCTACTTAGAGAAACCCGAATTTTTTTTTTTTTTTTTTAGAGATAAACACTTTCGTGTCGATGCGAAAACAGTAAATGAACACTGACGTGCAGACAGAAAAGGTAAAATGGGCACTTGCGTGCAGAGAGGAAAGTAAAATGGGCACTTGCGTGCAGAAAGCGGTAAATTGCCCAGGCTGCCTAAAACCTGTAATCTTTAAACGAACTCTTGACGAATCCGAGTTTGCGCGTGGCTTTGAGGAGCACGCTTCCTGAAAATCTCTGGTCTTTCGAGCGACCGGGGGGATCGTTATCAGCCCGAATCGATATCTGAGATCAATGCACGGCGGCCCCATCGTATCTTAGGCTGATACAACTATTCCGTTGAACCTCACATGGGGCTGCGGTCCATCGCGTTGCTCGTACACGATGTGAGACCTGGGCAGAAGGTAGCGATGATCTCTCTGGGCTCCAATCTGCAATGCGCGCCAGAGCGCTCTCTTTTCTTTTCTTTCCTTCTTTTCTTTTCAGTTTCTCTCTTTTCTTTTTCCTTTTCTCTCTTCTTTTCTTTTTTGAACTCCCAACGGAGGGAGCATTTTCTGGAATCTGGGTGCGAGGGCTAACACCGAAGTGCTCATCCTTTCTTTGTACCTGCAGCTGAAAATGAACCAATGCATGCAATGCAAATGCCATGATTGCTGTTTTCTTTTCTTTACGATGAATGTAAATGTAATGAGTTTCTTTTTTCTTTTGTCTATGTCGGATGAATGCATGATTTTCTCCTGTTCTTATATGTCTTTTTCTTTCTCTAGCTTCTCTTCTTTCTCTTCTTTTGCTAGTTGTTGCTCTTTTGCTCTTTTGGCTTTTCTTCTCTTCTTTTCTTTTGCCCTTTTATGAAGTGCAGGTATGCGAATGCAAAATTTTGGTGTTTGATGATATGTAATGCTCTTGTGTTTTGATGAAATGGCAGATGACATGCAATGGAAAACTTTTTCTTCTTTGCCTTTTTTCTATGAAATGTGAATATTGCTATTATGCAAAATAAAATGATGAATAACATGAAATGATGAATGACATGGGATGTTTTAGCTTTCTTTTCTTCTATGAGATATAAGTATTGATGTGATGCAACTGTATTGCTTTGATGTTTGATGGGATAATGAATTTTGGTTCTTTTTGTTTTATGGAATGCAAACATTACTATGATGTATGCGACACTGAATATTTTTGTTTGTTTTTTTTTTTTTTTTTTGCATAGGGACCTCAGGATTCTTGGGTGATCAATTCAAGTGTCCTATCGTGATGACTATTTCGAATGTACATTCGACTTAGTCTCCTATTTATTGAAATCGATTTTGTATTTTGAAAATTGATCTGATGTCTGATGCAATGATGATGAATGCTTGGTTTGCTAGAAAGAAAGCAGTAAATGAACACCTGGCGTGCTTATGAACACTTGGCGTGCTGATGGGAAAACGATAAATGAACACTTGGCGTGCTGAGAAAACGGTAAATGAACACTTGGCGTGCTGAGAAAACGGTAAATGAACACTTGGTGTGCTTTTAATGAAACACTTGGGACCCGAGGGCATTTGAACTCCGAACTGAAGGAGTGACTGAACTCTAAACTGAAAGAGCATTCGAACTCCGAACTGAAGGAGCGACTGGGAATGAGATTTTGAAACTGACAAGTCCAGGATGGCTGACTTGAGAATTAGATTGAAGATTGACACTTGAAGTGCTGATTCTTGGGACTAGGCATGAGGATTAACATCTTGTGTGCGTCCGCATTTTGCTTAGCAATGCAATGAATGACACATGTAATGCAAACATATGCCATGATTGGTGTCTTGAATATTATGGAGTGCTTTTGTTCTTTCGTATTTGCTTCTTCTTTGTAGTTTATGAAATGCAAATATCAACATAATGCTTTGATGTTTGAATGCAAGTGTATGCGGTGATTGATGCTTTGATGAATGGAATGCTCCTGTTCTAACTCACTGCTTTTCTTTTTGCTTCTTCTATGAAATGCAAACATTAATATGATGCAATGCTCTGATGTTTGATGCAATGATTTTTGTTCTTTTTCTTTTATGGAAATGCTAACATTAATATGATGCCAATGCAATGAAAAGATTTCTGCTTTTTCTTCTTTACTATTTTCCTCTATGAAATGCATGTATTAATATGGTGCAACTGACGCGGAACGTTTTTTCCTTTTTGATATGTGATGAATGCACAAAATGTGAAGATGCAAATGTAATGCTTTGATGCATATGCCATAATGAATAGATTGAAATGCCTAGATGCATGAGGTAAACGTTTTTGTGATGATGAGATGCGAGACTTTGGATGCAAGGAGTTGAGATGATTATTGACCAATCTGTTGAAAAATTGAATTTGATTCAAACTCCGGTGTTCTCAAGGTTTTTATTTACAAACAACCTCACTTGTTTTCTCTTTCTTTCCATGATGACAGAATTTTAGATATCACGTAAACAACTCGTGTTCTCTCTTTTTGAAGCCTCGTCTAGCAAGCATGCATAGGAGTGCAAATGTGAATGAATGAGTCAGTTAACTTGGAATTGGTTTAGGGCATGGACATTTATGGCAAGTGAAGGAATGACAGATATGGTTATTGCCGAAGCTCATGAGGGATCAAGAGATACAAGATTGCCCCAATTCAGGTCTTTGATGAGTGAATAGTTTGCCCCTGTCTAGTGGTGACAACAACTGGGGGTGTAGAAGATGATAAATTGGGAATGCTTCGGCTTTTGAAATGAAGGGTGGAACAAAAGAGATTTTGTCTCAACCCATAAAGTTTGATGTTTCCCCAGTCATAACAAGGACAAAGCTGCCCCAATTAGAATGACAAGGCCTGGTTTAGGATAGTGAGTTGAGAGATTGCCCCGGTGAGGTTTTATTGGAATGAATGAGGTGAAGGAATGGGAACGCCCTTGCCCCACTTTCGAATGACATTTCAAATGGTTTCTTTGAGTGAGGTTGTGAAAGGCTACAGGGTTATGGTGATGGTTATGAACTGAGGGTGATATATGAATGAGGTGGGCAATGAACAAACCCCCCCAAAGTTGAGTGGAGTGAGAGGTGAAGGGAATGCCCCCTAGTACACACTTTTGGTTCTCTTTAAGAACAACTCAAATGCAATGAAAGTTTTGACTTTTTGGTATGGGGAGAGGCTCCACTTGGTGACCACTAGACCTTGTTTTAATGCGACATGAATGCATCTTGGAGTGCAAGTCCTTCTCCTTTTTTACCAACTTTCTTTTTTGATTGTTTGTTTTTGAGCGACTTTCTTTTTCTCGCTTGTTTGTTTTTTTTTTTTGAGCAAACACGTCGCAAATAGATAACTTATTTGTCCTAGGGTTAAAATTTGGGAAAACAAAAGCGATCGGTTATTGATCGGGATGGGCTTTTCAGATTGTGATGTTTGTGGAGAAGGGATGTTTGGGCTTATCGGAGTGTTTGGGGTTGATGGGAGGATGGGTCTTATTCAGCACACAATGGTTAATGATTTACTGAAGGAAATGGTTATTAGGTTTGGTGAGGTGCTTGGGGTTTTATTAGGACAAGTTTGTGTTTCATGGTAGAATGGGTCAAGGTTTATGGAGGTTAGATGTTGAGGCCAAAGAAAATGTTTGCATCTTTATGAAAGGAGAGATGATTGTACGCGACAGAGTGTTGGAAGATTTATGGAGACAAGGATCTCTGGTGTTTCATGGTGAAATATATCAGCTCACAATTTGTACTTCTTTTGTTTCTCTTTTTTTCTTGGTCCCTTTTTTCTTGTTTTGGGATTTTCATTTTTTGAATCCTTTTGTTTGATTGCATTCTTTTCTTTTTGACTTCTTTCTTTTCTTTGGACTTGGGTGAGCTGATAAAGATGATATACCATTTTCGATGTGGAATTGATCCTTTTCTAGAGTGATGGAGATATCCTAGGACTTTCTTGACTTAAAGTGGGTAGGAGGGGGATTTTTCCCTTCTCTTTGGGATTTTCTTGGCTTAAGGCGGGTAGGAAAGGGAATTTCTGGATTTTGGATTTTCTTGAGGTTGTAGGGAGACGCCCAAACTTCATTTCAAATTCGATTGCTTATTTTTCAGAAACCCGACAACAATTTATCTATCTATATGTGTTTGCTCTTTTCTTTGCACTTTTTTTATGCCCTAATTTTTGCTCGACCGCTCTTTATGAGTTTTCAATCCACCGCCTCTCCTTTTTGCCTAGGCTGCCCTTTGCGGGTTTTCAACCTAGCGAGCCTGTTCTTCTCATTTATCGAGCACCGACGAATCATCAGACCCCGAGGTCCTTCAGTTTAGTTCAAATCAACAGTCCAAACAGCGACTTTGAACTCGACCTTCATCCCGCCAAGTCATCACGAGCATGACGGATCGGCCCCGTGACTTCGCGCCCTTCGCACTCACCGGTGTGCGATGTAAAGCATATAGTGCAAGTCCATCAAGGTAAAATGTATCGGCCTCCACAACTTGATACAGAACCTCAAAGCCGCCGAGTAGCCACCTTCAGAGCCCAAGCGCTCCCTCGAGCCCAAGCGTTCCTTCCGAGCAGCGCGCGCCTTCAGAGCCCAAGCGTTCCTTCAGAGCCCAAGCGTTCCCTCAGAGCCCAAGCGTTCCTTCAGAGCCCAAGCGTTCCTTCAGAGCCCAAGCGTTCCTTCAGAGCCCAAGCGTTCCTTCAGAGCCCAAGCGTTCCTTCAGAACCCAAGTGTTCCTTCAGAGCCCAAGTGTTCCTTCAGAGTCCAAGTACTCCTTCAGAGCCGCAGACGCTCCTTCAGAACCCAGGTGTTCCTTCAGAGTGACGAGCGCTCCTTCATCACCGCACTTTTTGTTACTTTCTTCCCCAGCCGGTGTCGGCTTATCAAAGGACGGTACCTTCTCTACTGTTCTATTTATTGTTTTACTTCTTGCTGTTTACGCCACCCGAGGGTCGGCGCCAATTTGTTTCCTGTTTTGTTAGCACCACATTCATTCATTGCGCCGTTTCGCTGGCTAGTATCCATTCACCCAAAAAGAAAATTCGGGTTTTTCCCTAAGTGGACAAAATCGGTATAATTTCTGAATTCTTTATCTCTATTTTGCCACGGAATATGTTTCGGCCAATTCATATTCCTTGTTAAAATCTAGATAAAGAGGGGCAGCTGTCATACCCCAATTTTGTCCGGCTTAAGTCGACACCCTAATTTTCAACCAAAAATAAATAAATTAAGGCTTGGCATGCATTTTAGGGTTTTAAAGTCATCCAAGGGTTTTTAGGATCATGTTTAGAATAAAAATGCATTTTTGAGCAAATTAGGACTTTTTAGGTTAAAGGGCATTTTGGTCATTTTTCACAACAGGATGATTTTTCTCGTTAAAAATATACATCCACAAAAATATATTTTATTTTATCCAAAATAATTTTTGCATAATTTTTGAAGAGAAATTCCTAGTCCAAAATAATTAAACATGCATTTTTCCTATTTTTAGTGCATAGAAAATGCCAAAAGACCATTAAAAATCCCCCAATTAATTGAGTGACAATTTTGATTGTCTAGAGCAATTAGGGAGACTATATCATGGTGTCCAAAAATATGTGACATGTTTTTAATGGGTGCATTCTCATTTACATGCCCAAAAGTTTCAAAATTCAAAAATAAAAGGAGGAAGTGTCCTCAATAAGACAAAAGACCAAAAATAAGCATTTTTTATTTTTCCTTCTCATTTTTTCTGCATGTTGCGCAGCCCTCCTCTCTCTTTCTCTCTCAAGAAGCTTCTACACACTCCATTTCTTACTCACCAAGTTTTAATTTGATCATATCTTCAATGTTGCCCTTTTGGTAAATTAACCCATACACTTACACTAACCTTTCCACCAAAAAACCCCATTTTACCTTTTTGAGAACATTCCCTCACCAAAATACCCTTAACCCTATTTTACAAAAATCACCATTCCCAAATTAGATTTTTTTGTTCATAAATTTCCCTTTTTTCCTCCTTTTATGCGCCACCTTCACCCATTTCTCTCACACACTTGTGTTTTCTAAATACCCTTGATCCATGTGACCAACAATCCTAACCATCCATTCAAAATTAAGATCCAATCCTAGAGCCCAATCAAAGCAAAAAGTCCTAAATACCCTAAAGCCTCAAAATCCCTATAAATAGCCCACACCTTCTCTCTTCACCAATCTTTGGCTATCACTCTCACCTTCAAGAAAAACCAAACATCATACCTCTCCTCCTCTCCACCCTCTAGGCCGAAACCCTCTCCTTCTTCCCCCTCCTCCATTTTTCCAACTTTCCTTCACCAAATCACCTCAAACACACTCTACATTCATATATCTTTTTCCTTTTATCCTTGATTCCATTTTTACATTATCAAAGGGGTTGTTTCTTCAAGGTGTTGGAGCTGTTCTTGCTAGTTCTTGAGGATTGTTGGTGTTTTATTGCTCTTAATCTTCATTCCTACTCTTATTTAGCTTGAAACTAAGGTATACATCAAATCCTTTGCATCTCCATTCACTTTCTTGCATTAAAACCATTTTTCAACTTATATTTGCATCTCATAATATCATACAATGTAGATTAGGGGCTGTTGTGGGTGAGAGCTGGTCCATCACCCACTAAATAAATTGTTCTTGTGATTATGTGTTGATTAGGTTTTATTCTTTTGATTTGCTATTTTGGTCATGCGATTTTTACCCAAATGAAAACATGTTTCCCCTTTTCTTTTTGCTTCAACTTTGAGCCTAATCCATGATCCTTTGAATATTCTTGTTCATTAAATGATTTGAAGTTGATTAATGCTTGATTAATTGTGCTAATTTTGTGAACCATGCTTGTTGTTGAAGTTTGATGTTTTGAACTTGAACTTTGAGGGATAGGGTTTGGTTCTAGTCTCTAATGCTAGGTTCTTGCTCATTTTGTTGTTTATCATGTAATCATGCTCATCTATGTGGTTGGTTCAATTGTGATGAAAGAATTGGATGATTTAGGGCAAATAGGGTTCTGGTTTCAAACCCATTTTTAGGGTTTTGATGTTTTGATTTTTCCTTTTATCTTTGCATGAAATAAATGTGGGTTTGAACTACAATAGGCTTGGCCTTGTAGTCCATTATGTGCTTAGTTGATATACTTGAACCACAAAAATAATTGTTACCAAGTCTTGTGAAAATAAAGATTGTTTCAAGGTTGTTTTGCTTTGCATATTAGAAGAAAATTAGGGTTCATGTGACTTTTATGCATCTCTTTGCTTGATCATGTGAATCCTTACCAAAAGTTTAACCTATGTTGTTTGCTTGCATTTCATGAATAAATGGTGATTTGAAGTTCATGTTCATTTCTAAATTGCATATTCACATGTTCATGCACTCATTAGCACTATGTCATGCACTCTTTTTAAATTGTTCTTGCATTCAATAATGTTGTATTTTGCATTCCATAATTGCATACTCTTGCACTCATATACTTGTATCATTGTGCATCCAATTGTTTATAGCAACTTGTGAATACTCTTATGATTACTTTGCTTGTGTTCCAATGGTTGTTTTGGGTTTTGACTTGGAAGAAGAATTTGAAATGTTATATTTCTTTTCAAGCTTGAAATCCTATGTTTTTTTCCAAATAAGAAAACCTAAGGCATTTTTCTAAATAAAAATCATTAACCATCACTCGAAGCCGTTGCTTGTTTGATCGTTAATGAGGAGCTACTAGTGGTAGTCACTCGAAGCCTTTGCTTGTTTGGCTATCATGAAAACTCCCACACATTAAATAAACAACAACAAAAAAACAACTAATTCAAACTTCCAAAACAACACGAGCTATTAGCTCACCACCTTTTTCAAAACTATTTTCAAAAGAATAATACGACGTTGTCGCTTGTAATCACTCGAAGCCATTGCTTGTTTGATTACTAGTTCCAACTCTCTTTTCTTTCGAGTTAATACCGAATGCCACTCGAAGCCTTTGCTTGTTTGGTGTTCGCGAACACTCGAGTCTTATTTCAAAAACTCCAAAAGCACTTTCAAAAATCACAAAGCCGTTTTCACACGCAAAACTGAGAACTACGTTGCTTTGATCCCTCAGCCAGTGAGGGTACGTAGGACCGGGTTCATGTCCCGTCAAGCATACCTTTAAAAAACCCCTAAAAAACTGAGAACTACGTTGCTTTGATCCTCACCGGTGAGGTACGTAGGACCGGGTTCGTCTCCGTCAAGCACGCTTTTAAAAATCTTTGTCTTGTTCCGCTTTTCAAAGATACCAAAAGCACCCCTTTTTCCCGTTTTCAATAAAGTGATTTCTCAAAAAGAAAAGAAAAATAAATAGAACAACGTATTTCAAATCAAACATTTCAAAACCACATCAAATTAATGGTTCCCTTTCGGTAGAAAGGGCGTGTGGGGTGCTAATACCTTCCCATGCGCAACCGAATTCCGAACCTACATCTCTAAGTTTTCAAAGACCACCCGCTTTCAAAAAGGTTTTTTCAATGTTTTCCTAAAATAAAATATTGGTGGCGCTCTCATCGATTTTCAAACGTTGTCAAACCGAAAAGTCCCAAACCGATTTTTTGGGGGCAAACACACCGCGACTCATTTGGGAGTTTCTTTCTTTATTTATTTATCTAAAGAGAGATGAGGTCAAGCTTCTAATTAATTTGATGTGGTTTAAATTGTTTGATTTGAAAAATTATGTTCTATCTCTTCCTTTTCTTTTTCTTCTTTTTGTATGTTTATGGTTGTGCTTATACATGCATTCCTCAATTCCCATGTCCCCTCTTCTTCGCTCCTGTTCTTGAGGTAAAACATGCATTCCCCATTCTATTATGTCCCCTTCTTCTTAGCTCCCTTTCTTGAGGTAACCAATGCGTGTAATTTCTCGTGGACTTATTAGAATGGTTTGTATATTAAACTAGTGTATGCATGTTGAACCTAGTAATGCATAAATCGCTTATCCGACTGCGGTTTCCTTTGCAGTGGGGTGGGTAGATTTTAGGAAGTATGTCCTCGATCACACACTTTCACACCTTATGATTTATGTTCTTTGAGTGGGCTCCTATACCCGGATCCAACAAACATCTAGGAGAGTGGAGACGATTAGTGACTGTCATTCGAGACCTTTGTCTGTCTGATACTCACGAAAGTCTCAACCAGAGTACGCTTTCTCATGACGCTTCACACTTGGTAGTTCTCTACATTTGTGGATGTCGGCATGAGGATTCTATAGCTCTGGTAGCCATTGTGAGGGTGTGAATTAGAACTACATGGGAGGAACCTTTGAAGTCTGCCCTAGAACTTAGGATTCCCACCTTGTAGACAGGACACAAGGGCATACGAATTGTGTGTCTTTGCATGGTAATTTAGGGCATGTCTTCCTCAAAAAGGAGCTTTTTAGAAAAAAAAAACTTTCCAAGAAAATACAAAAATATTTTCATTCTTTCAAATAAACCGATCCCGAATTTTTGAACCTCCATCCTTATGCATCGCTTTCATCATCTCTACATACATCATTCATATCATAATCGCATCATGCCGCATTCATTAAAATTAAATGTTGTAAGCATCTGCATTCACACCGCATCTCATTTGCATTTGCTTGCCGGAGCCCTTGAGTAACATACCGCCTTGTCATAGGTGCATCAAAATGGAGTTGAGTAGCAAGACTTTCGCTCATTTCTCGCTTCCCGATTATGAAGAAGGTTGAGATCGGTAGTCCGAGGCAAACATGTGCAGCCTTATGGGCCCCATTGAGAGAGAGTCCTTTGATCAAGCATACGGGAATGTTCGTGAGATTGCCGCAATTGAACGCTCAAGAGGACGCCTTATAGCTTTGAGTCAATTCTCGACGACTGATGTGAGGTGTTTCTTCTTCAAGAACTTTCAGTTGTCACCCACATTAGAGGAGTATGAGCGCCTTTGGGGTTCGCAGATCACATGCTAGGCCTTACCAATATCGGGCGTGACTATATCGATGAAAAGCTCGCAACGCTGCTCAGGATTAGTGTGGATGAATTGAGGTTGCAGAAGTTAAAGAGAAATGGTGTAGTCGGGTATCCACAAGAGTACTTCGAGGGCCTATTACAATCTTATGCCGCGGCTAAGAAGTGGGGACCGTTCAAATTAGTGCTCGCTCTTACCATATTTGGGGTGGTCCTTTTTCCTCAAATAGAGAGATATGTTGATGAAGATGCAATCGGTGCATTCTTGGCCTTCAAAGACACTCGTAACCCTATCAATCCTGCAGACTGCTATCCTCGCTAACACGCACCACGCTCTTACTCGCTACAGCCAGTTCCATAAAAAGAAATTATGTCTTTCCTCCCACATTCTCTACGCCTGGTTTATTACCCATGTGATCCACAACCGAACTAATGTTAGGGAGCTAATCTCTTACGCCCTAAGCTGTGAGGTGGAGGTCAAAACCGCTATGGAATGGTTTGAGTATTTGAAGAATCTCAATGAACTCCAAATCCGGTGGTACACAGCTGCTTGTTGGGATGACAGACCAGTGGTAGTGTTCAGTTGTGGAAGCTTTCAGAACGTGCCTCTCATGGGGACTCAGGGGTGTATCAACTACAACCCTTCATTGACCTTGAGGCAAACTCGGTACATTCAGATGAGGAACTCACTCCGAAAGCATCTTTGTCCGCATTTACCTCTATAAGGGGATGCCTAATCACTGCGCGACTTGCTTGAAGAGTTCAACGATCATGGGAATCCGTAGTGCGGAAAGGGAGTGAAGAGTTGTCAAAGAGAATCAGTGACATCACTTTCAATCAATGGCTCAAGGAGAAGCTTCAAAATGCAAAATCACCAATTCAAGGGATGCTTTCCCTTGAAGAAGAGATACCAGAGCCTTATGTCCCTACCCATGAAGAGCTAAACGAAGTCAAATCCGCATTAGCGAAAGCAGTAAGAGGAAAAGAGAGGCATCGCAGCTAAGATAGAAGAGATAGCTCTAGAGAAAGAAAAGCTAGAGGAGGAAAACAATGTCAAGATGATCGCTGTGGAAGAAAGCGTCAGACGAATTCAAGAAGGAAGAACAAAGCAAGATAGAAGCCCAGAGGCACTGAAAGGGGCCAGAGAGGAGCTCCGAAGGTATAAACAAAAGACGAGGAAAGCACTTGAAGAAGCTCAGGAGTGGAAGACATTAGCCATGAAATCAGGGCGAGAATCACATTTAGTGGCAGAGTTGAGGAGTCAGTTGAGAAACCTCAAGCAAGAAAAGGTGGCCATTAATGAAACTCTCAAGGAATACCAAAGAGCTTTGAGCTTTGAAAGAGAAATATTTGGTGAATTGAAGAGAGACCTTCATTGTCTAGAAGATGCCTACAGGCGGTCCGAGAAGTAGAGAGCGATGATTGGGAAAACGCTTCCTAGAGTTGATTGGAAAGATCGAAGATCAAGAGGTCATTAAAGAACTCAAGGATGAGATACAGCTGTGGAAGAACAAGTTCTCAAAGCTGTCAGAGATGGCCCGTCAAGCTATGCTGGGAATCCCCAAGAATCTGAGGTTAGCTGAGGCCGGGATGCACTTCTTCAATACCCCGCCTGAAGTGTATCAGTTTGTGGAATACTGCAGAGCGTTGATCACAGAATTCAAAGAGCAATCTCAAAGTGCAAGTGCAAGCAAGAAGAGGAAGAGAGTTGGGGAGCTTGGAGCTATTTGTAATTAAGTTGCCTATTTGTATTCTTCGATTTAAGAGTTTGTTTCGAGCTTTGTATTCAAGAATATTGTACTGCTCTCTTTATGAACATTGTAACGTCTTTTCCCTTTAATGAAAATTGGTGAAGCTTTGAAATCTTGATGAACGAAGTGTGCTATTTCGATTCCTTGTTTACTTCAATTCGTAAACCAAAAAGTTTACGCGTATGACAAGGCAGAGTATCCCGCTGGTTCCGACATCAAGCAAACATTGTGCATGCATTCATACATTCATTCATAAATTTATTTTGTTTCTTATGCAATAAATGTCCGAATAAATGAGAAAAGGCACGCTGGTTCTCCGTCACCGATACTTCACCCGATCGCAAGCCAAGCTAATGGCTCACTACCGTAACATCCAGGAGGTTGAAATTGAGAGTGACCCGAACAAGAAGACATGGGTGTACAAATTCGAATCCCGAGCGGTGGCTCGGGAAAATCGGACTCGAAGGATAAGATGGGTACCATGGAGGCCCGAGTCCATGAAATGATGGTAATCTTTGCAAGGTTTGAAGAGTGGGACAACCTCTTTGGCCGTCGCCAGAAGTGGGTCCAGATGGGGTCACTTCTTTCGTTCCTCCTCCAGTGTCAGTAACTGCTGCAACCACAGTTCCTCCGGGATCTGGGGTCGGTCATCCCGTGTTCGCTCCAGAAATGAATGTGTCAAAACCAATTGCTCGCGAGAGATACCCTGGGGTATGCTGCTGGGTACCGCCGCAACTCTGTTAGATCTACTCCCGTTGGTGTAGCCGCACCTAATCAAATCATTGTCACCATACCCGGGAACCGCCGGAGGATCCGAGTAATCGGGCTCTATCCTCCCGCCGTGCACAATTCCACGCGGGGTTCACAAAGACGACTTCAAAATGCTCCTCAGCCCGGAGGGGGGTATTACTACAGCATGGGGAGTCACCCCCAAGGGCACGCGTTTGAGGGGCTCGGCCCAAATGATCTGATCCGAGCACTAGAAGAAAGAGTGAGAGCTATGGAGGGTACTGGAATTAGAGCCAAAGAAGCCCGTGAGCTATGCCTAGTCCCAGATTTGGTTCTACCACCAAAATTCAAAGCCCGAGGTGGACAAGTATGCAGAGGATCGGCTCGCCGAGAGAGCCATATTACAATGTTCGTCCGAAAAATGGGTCCCTATGCCAATGATGACAAATTACCGATTTATTGCTTCGGCAGCAGCTTTGGTGGGAGCTCCTGCGGATTGGTATATGAAGTTGCAATCCTCTGAAATCCATTGTTGGAAGGATTTGTCAGAAGCTTTCATGAAGCAAATATAAGTACAACATGGACATGGCTCAGAGATAGTCGCATGCTTTCGGCACATGAGTAAGGGTGTGAAAGAGACTTTCAAAGAATATGCTCAAAAAATGGCGAAAGCACACCGCCTGAGTTCAACCCCTTTGGTCGAGAAAGAGATGGTGTACATGTTCCCGGAAACTCGCGCAAGAATCTATTATGACAGTGATCACAAGTGTCTCAACCAGTTTCTCGACATGATAGTCTTGAGGGAAAGACTTGAGCATGGCCTTGAAGCGGGAAGATTTTGAATCACCTTGGTAATGCAGGAGTTCGGTGGGTCCAAAGAACTGAAGAAGTACCAGCCCCATTTCCCTAAAAAGAAAGAGGAGAAACTAATGTCATCTCGTGGGGAAACTCATCTTTTGGTACTCCTCCACCCCAAACTATTCCATTCTCTCGCTCCGAGTGCCATCTCAAGAAGGCGATGGCCGCCCCAAGACTCAAGATTATCAGTTCAAGAAGCGGACTAGTTTTGATCCAATTCGATGACATATATCGAAATTTGTTTAATCACTTGACCTCCAATAATCGATCAATACTCGACCCATGAAAGTAGTGCGACCACCATTTCCGGAGGATACAATGCTAATGCCACTGCAGATTTCCACGAAAATAAATCGGTCATCTGGCTTGTGGTGGAAGATTGTAAAGCCTTCAAGCATGTGGTGCAAGATTTGATAGATCTTTGGTTGGATATCGTTTAAACAGAACCGCCCAAATGCAACAATCAATCCATTACCAGTCACAGAGGAACACTACCAACGCTATAGAAAGTCTTTGTTGGCAATTCTTTGAAAAAGGTACAAGAGATCAAGACTCCTCTAAGTGTCATTTATCTTTGAGTTATGCCGGGCCAAGGTTGTTAAAAAGGGTGTTGCCATGAAGAAGGGTGTCTTGACTCTGTGTGGGGAGGTTGTGAAACTTTCAAAATGATCCTGCAAGACTGATGGATCGGTATGTGGTCCAGATAGGGACCTACGGTGTGGAAGATGAAGTGTGGACCCTATATTTGAGACGGTGGTAGAGAAGCCAAAAGCCAATTGAAATTACGCGCAGTTGCGCTACGAGATTGGTTCAAGCGAGGCCCGACCGAAGAGCTAATGAAGACACGGTTCCCCTTCTCATGCAAGGAAGAGATCGGTGAAGAGGTAATAAAGCTGATCGCCTACAAAAGAAGGACGTTGGGATACTCTAGGAGAGCCCAGTGGAAAGTTTGATTACTTGGTCGATATGATGCTCCACGAAAGTGCTCTAATCCGAATAGAAGATATCCGGCCCATTGGATGGGGTGAGGTAGATGAGCAAAGATGCGACCAAGTGGTCGTCATCATGGATGGTTCGAATGCGGAGAAGTGTGGACTTTGTACCACGACAATGATAGAGGAATCGGAAGGCCCATTGAGATCCCTTATGATTTCAATCCTAGGTCGATGCGAGCAAATGCTCACCAATAGTGATTGAGGTACCCGCTCCGCTTTCGTTATGAGTCAAATAAAGCGGTTCCTCGGAAATACACGGCGAGAATGCTCTCCAAATGCTACCACCGTGACCAACATAGCGAGGATCAAGTGGGATCACCGAAGTGGAAGGGTGTATGCTCCAGAAACCCTCGGGCGGAAGCATCTAGGGAGGTGAGCAGAGAGGCCGCAAAGATAAAGAAAAGAAGCGGAGGCTGCTCGAAAAAGTAATGTAGAAAAAGAAGCCAATGAATTCTTGAAGTTTGTAAAGAAAGCGATTACTGAGTAGTTGATCGGTTGAAACAGAGCGCCCTCAAAGATATCCATGCTATCACTTTGTTGCTCGGTTCGGAAGCACACGAAGCGACCTTGATGAAAGTGCTCGGTGAGGCTCACGTTGCGCAGAACATTCCGTGAATCATTTTGATGGAATTGTCGGGAGTGTGGTGGTGCAAATCACCTAACTTTTCTTGATGATGAGTTGCCTTGAGCGGAAAAGAACATAATCAAGCTCTTCATATCTCGGTAAAGTGTGGGGACTATGTCTTTGGCGAGTCTTGATTGACAACGGGTCTTCACCGAACGTAATGCCAAAGTCAACCATGGACAAGCTAGATGTTGATTGTTTTATATGAAACCAAGTTAAATGACTGGTGCGAGCATTTGATGGGTCCAAAAGGAAGTGCTAGGAGAAATGGAATTTCCTATCCAGATTGGTCTGAAGTTTTACGTATCAATTTCCAAATCATGGACATTACCTCCTCATATACCATGCGCTAGGAAGACCCGGATCCACATGGTGGGGCAATTCCTTCCTCTCTACACCAACGGGTCAAATTCATGGTGGATGACAAGGTGGTCGTAGTATTCGGTGAGGAAGAGACTACGGTTAATAAGCCATCGAGTTCAAATATGTAGAAGCCATTGAAGAGTCGTTGGAAACTTGAATTTTTGATCTTTAGAGATTGCCAATGCGGTGTTTGGGAAGACCAAAGAGGAGGAGATGGTTGCCAAAATTATGATAGCCCAAGGGTACAAGGTGGTTACGGCAGGAAAGAGGCCAGTCAAGGATTCTAGCTCTATCCAACCGAAGGAAAACAAAGACCGTTTCGGGCTAGGATACACCCAAGTAAGGAGGAAAGGCGGATAAAGGCGGATGGCGAAAGCGCCCGATGGTTGCCAAATCCGAGGCGAAGATCCATGGCCCCAGAGGATCCCAATTTGCGACATTAGTCGAGTTTTGTGAGTCTTTGGCTTGTAGGATCCCAATCAAGTTCTTTGTCATCGAGAGATGTTTCGAATCAAGAAAAGAGCGGCGAAATGCAGTTCGTCGTTGCGGTATCGGTGAAGAGTTAAAGAATTGGAAAGATCGCGATTCTCCCGTGACTCTTAATTTAAAGTAATCATTTGTAATGCAACCACCGTGGCTATGCCCAAGGCCATAGGACCGAGTTGTTAGGGGCACACGTGTTTTTATTTTCAAAATTATCATCATCGATAAAAAGCGCTTGTTTTGAATTCCTCAATCAATAAAAATCAATTTCTCTTCATTGCATGAGTCTTTTACGCTTTATTTATCTGTTTGTTTTCTTGTTTTAGCGCTTTCATTACGCTTTTTAGCCCGGCAAAATGCGGATCCACAGCAATGGTCTCACGAAAATGGCAAGTGTTAAATGATCCACCTTTTGACTTTGATCACCCCGTCAATCGGTGAGGGGATGTTGAGGAAAAGGCGGGAAACTCCTCGAACTTTTGAGGTTAATGAAACAAGAAGAAAGGGTAATCCACCACACGAAGAGTCCTTTGAAGTGATCAACTTGGGTACAGTGAGAGGATAAGAAAAAGAGGTCAAAGTAGGCACCACCATGAGCGAAGAAGACCGCATAAAGTTAGTTCGGTTGTTGCGGGATTACGTGGATGTGTTTGCATGGTCGTGTCGAGGATATGCAGGTTGGACACCGACATTGTGGTACACAAGCTACCTGGTCAAGCCCGAATGCCCACTGTCAAGCGAGTAAATTGAGGAGGATGAAACGAGAGATGTCCTCAAAATCGAGAGGCGAAGTGAAGAAGCAATTCGATCGGGATTCTGGCGGTGGCCAAATACCCGCAATGGGTTGCCAACATTGTCAGTTCCCAAAAAAGATGGAAAGGTCGAGAATGTGTGTCGACAGGGATTCGAATCGTGCTAGCCCTAAGGATGACTTCCCTTTGCCTCACATTGATGTTTTAGTAGACGATCTGACTCAACACTCGTTATTTTCCTTCATGGATGGATACTCGAGGATATAATCGGATCAAGATGGACCACGAGGACATGGAAAAGACAACTTTCATAACGCTTTGGGAACATTCTCATTTATAAGGTCATGCCATTCGGATTGAAGAATCTTTGGCGCAACCTATCGAGGAGGGCCATGGTTACCTTATTCCATGATATGATGCATAAAGAGATTGAAGTTTATGTCGATGACATGATCGCAAAATCTAAAATCGACAAAGAACATATTGTCAATCTGCGAAGCTCTTTGAGCGGTTGAGGAAATATAAACTCAAGCTAAACCCGACCAAGTGCACGTTTGGGGTGAGTCGGGGAAGTTGTTAGGCTTCATTGTCAGCCAAAAAGGAATTGAGGTGGATCGGACAAAGTAAAAGCCATCCTCGAAATGCGGTGCTCGAAGCGGAGAAAGAAATCCGTGGTTTCCTCGGAAGGTTGAATTACATCTCTCGATTCATCTTCCGGTTGATCGCTACTTGTGAGCCAATTTTCAAATTGCTATGCAAAAGTCAAGAGCCGAAGTGGAATGATCGGTGTCAAGCGACCTTCGAGAGAATCAAGGTGTACTTGCAAAATCCACGATCTTAATGCCACTGTGGCGAGCAAAGCCGCTTCATCTTATACCTTACGATTGCTAGACAATTCAATGGGTTTGTGTGTTGGAGTCGACATGATGAATGCGGAAAAAGGAGCATGCAATATACTACCTAAGCAAAAAGTTCACCGATTGTGAGACAAGGTATTCTATCTTTGGAAAAGACACTGTTGTGCTTTAGTTTGAAATTTTTGCTCATCGTTTAAAGCGTTACATCTTTGAGTCATACAACTTGGTTGGTTTCAAAAATGGATCCAATCAAGTACATATTTGAGAAGCCGACTCTCACGGGACGAATTGCCCGATGGCGGATGCAATTATCGAATCACGATATCTGTATGTCACACAAAAGGCGATTAAAGGTAGTACACTCATTGAATATTTGGCATGTCACCGATTCAGATTACCGACCAATGCGGCATGATTTTCCGATGGAGACATCATGGCACTATTCGACGAGGAAGTCCCACGAAAGTGAAAGATGGAGAATGATATTTGATGGTGCGTCAAATGTGTGGGGACACGGAGCTGGGGCAGTGTTAATCTCCCCTGATAATCGCTTCATTCCTGTCACTACAAGGCTAAGCTTCTATGTCACAAATAACATAGCAGAATACGAAGCATGCATCCTAGGTATTCAAGCGACCACAGAGTGGAAAGTTAAAAGGCTAGATGTATACGAGGGATTCGGCTCTAGTTATTTATCAAGCAAGAGGCGATTGGGAGACCGAGAGATCCTAAAGCGATTCCTTATTGTGATTACCCGCAAGAGTTGATGAAGTCCTTTGATGAGATCACCTTCCAGCATATCCCTCGAGGTGAAAATCAGCTGGCCGACGCATTAGCCACATTGTCTTCTATGTTCAATGCTAACTGTGACAAGAACTTGACTAAGATCGAAGAATCCCGGCCGAGCTCGCACTGCGCATCACTCTTGCATGGCAATAGATGAAGAGCTCCGACGAGAAGCCTTGGTATCATGACATCAAGCGATACATCACTAGTCGGGAATACCACACAGGGCATCGAGAAAATGACAAGAGAACTCTCGAGAAGGTTGTCAAGGAATTTCTTCTTGAGTGGTGAAGTTCTTTACAAGAGAAACTACGATATGGTTCTCTAAGGTGTGTTGCCAAAAGAAGAAGTGAGAGAATCATGAGAGATGTGCATGAAGGCTCGTTCGGAACCCATTCAAGTGGGCACACCATGGCTAGAAAAATCCTAAGAGGCGGGTTATTACGGCTCCGGATGGAATCGGTGTTATAACCGTAAGGAAATGCCACAAATGCGGATCTATGCCGATCATATCCATGTGCCACTTTGCCAAACTAAATGTTTTGATCGCATCTTGGCCGTTTTCCATGTGGGGCATGGGCGTCATAGGTCCAATTGAGCCCAAAGCGTCAAACGGGCATCGCTTCATTCTGGTTGCAATTGATTACTTTACCAAGTGGGTTGAAGCTGCTTCATACTCCAGTATAACCAGTTCAGTGGTTGCTAAGTTTGTGAAGAAAGATCGATTTGCCGATATGGTCTACTCCGACAAGATCATCACCGAATAGCGGTAGCAATTTGAATAGCAAAATGATGAAGGACTTGTGCAAGGAATTCAAAATTCAGCACACCATAATTCCTCTCCTTATCGCCCAAAGATGAATGGGGCGATTGAAGCAGCCAACAAGAATATCAAGAAAATAGTGCAGAAAATGGTGGTAACCTACAAGGATTGGCATGAGATGTTTCCCTTTGCTTTGCATGGCTACCGTACTTCAGTGCGCACATCGACTGAGGCAACCCCTTTTCCTTGGTGTATGGATCGAAGCGATTTACTTCCCATTGAGGTTGAGATACCCTCCTGCGGGTTCGATGGAAACTAAAGCGGAGGAAGAAGAGTGGGTACGAGCTCGCTGGATCAACTAAACCTCATTGAAGAAAAAGGATTGCAGCTACGTGTCATGGGCAGCTGTACCAACAAAGAATGAGAACCGCTTTTGGACGGGAAAGTCGTAGCGTGAGTTTAATGAAGGAGATTTAGTACTCAAAAAGATCGCGCCTATTGAGTGACTCCAGAAGTGGGCACCCACTTATGACGCCCCGTATGTAGTCAAAAAGCCTTTTTACGGAGGAGCAGCGATACTCACCAACATGGATGGCGAAGACCTCAAAAACCCAGTCAATTCGGACTTCGAGTAAAGAAGTATTATGCCCGAAAGAAATAAGCGAAAAAGAGAAAGACAAGCCAAGTAAGAACTAGCTCGCTAGGTTGAAAACCCGAAAGGCGACTTAGGCAAAATCAGAGCGACCGGTGGATTGAAAACCCATGAAAGAGGCGATCGAGCAAAAATTAGGGTCGAAAACTTGAGCATGAAAAGTAAAGAAAGGCATACAACTCCCCGAAGGCTTGAATGAGGAGTGATCAAGGTCAAGGACACAAATGTAAAAGATCGCCCTAGAGGCGGACGATCGAATTGAGTTTCTCTCTTATTTTCGTGTCTTTTTGTAGTTTTAAAATTCTCAAATGTCTTGAGCGATCGATGTAACATTACATGCGATCGGCTTCCATATCAATAAAGCTCAACTTTTCTCATATCGTGATTGTTGATATTTCATTTTTCGCTCAAAATAAGCGTTTTTATGATGATGGTGATATCGAATCAGTAAAACATGTGCATACATCATAGAGCATTACAAATCATTACGAAATCTTTAAAAGCCATGGGAAATAAGCAAATTCCTAAAGATAATTAATCTTACAAAAAAGGTTGCATTCACAAACCGTTTCGGATGGCGCGTAGAGAGAGAGCAAGCGCGTTCGGTTCACAAGCCTTGCTTGATTTCCTCGGCTTTTGATCTCATACCGGAGTATCGGAAGTCGGTTGAACCGAAAAAAAATAAGCCTTGTCAAAAGCAAAAATGAGCGGTCGGAAAAAGAGAGGCGATCGGAAAAAAAAAAAAAAAAACATGGAAAAACAAATAACCGTAAAAGAAAATTTGGTCGGAAAACAATCGAAAAGAATCAAAAACAAAGGAAAGCGATCCACCACATGCATCATCACATCAAAATCATAGCATTGCATGCACTCGTGATAACATACTCTGCATAACATGCCTTTGCATAACATGCACCCATGCTTCATGCATCATTCCTTGCATCAACCGACATATGCAGTACCTCAATTCAATACGCCGGTGGCGATTATCTCAATCGGTCAATCAGCAGGATTTGCAAATCCCTTCAGACGTGCATCCGCCAGACCAAGGCGCCCGCCGGATCCCGTCGTTATCGAGCACCGAGCGAATCATCGGACCCGAGGTCGCCGGTTTAGTTCAAATCAACGGTCAAAACGGCGACTTTGAACTCGACCTTCATCCCGCCAAGTCATCACGGAGCATGGCGGATCGGCCCCCGAACCAGCGCCCTTCGGACCGGTGTGCGGTGTAAAGCATAGTGCAAGTCCATCAAGGTAAAATGTATCGGCCTCCACAACTTGATACGAGAACCTCGAGCCGCTCGGTAAGCCACCTTCGAATAAGGCCGCCCCTCAGAGCCCCAGCGTTCTCAGCGCCCCTTCCCGAGCCCAGCGTTCGCCCGAGCCCAGCGTTCCCTCGAGCCCAGCGTTCGCCCTTCCCAGTGTTCCTTCAGAGCCAGCGTCGCCTTCGAGCCCAGCGTTCGCCCGAGCCAGCGTTCTTCCTTGAGCCCAAGCGTTCCTTAGAGCGCCCAAGTGTTCCTTCAGCCCAAGTGTTTCCTTGAGTCCAAGTACTCCTTGAGAGCAGACGCTCCTTCGAACCAGTGTTCCTTCAGTGTGGCGCTCCTTCATCACCGCACTTTTTGTTACTTTCTTCCCACTGTGGTGTCGGCTTATCAAAGGGCGGTACCTTCTCTCTCGTTCTATTTATTGTTTTACTTCTTGTTTGTTTACGCCACCAGAAGTCGGCGCCAATTTGTTTTCTGTTTGTTAGCACCACGTTCATTGCGGTAGTTTTACGGCTAGTATCCATTCACGAAAAAAAAAAAAAAAAAAAAAAAAAAGAAAATTCGGGTTTTTCCTAAGTGGACAAAATCGGTATAATTTCTGAATTCTTTATCTCTATTTTGCCCACGGAATATGTTTTGGCCAATTCATATTCCTTGTTAAAATCTAGATAAAGAGAGCAATTGTCATACCCCAATTTTGTCAGGCTTAAGTCGACACCCTAATTTTCAACCAAAAATAAATAAATTAAGGCTTGGCATGCATTTTAGGGTTTTAAAGTCATCCAAGGGTTTTTAGGATCATGTTTAGAATAAAAATGCATTTTTGAGCAAATTAGGACTTTTTAGGTTAAAGGGCATTTTGGTCATTTTTCACAACAGGATGATTTTTCTCGTTAAAATATACATCCACAAAAATATATTTTATTTTATCCAAAATAATTTTTGCATAATTTTTGAAGAGAAATTCCTAGTCCAAAATAATTAAACATGCATTTTTCCTATTTTTAGTGCATAGAAAATGCCAAAAGACCATTAAAAATCCCCAATTAATTAAGTGACAATTTTGATTGTCTAGAGCAATTAGGAGACTATATCATGGTGTCCAAAATATGTGACATGTTTTTAATAGGTGCATTCTCATTTACATGCCCAAAAGTTTCAAAATTCAAAAATAAAAGGAGGAAGTGTCCTCGATAAGACAAAAAACCAAAAATAAGCATTTTTTTATTTTTTCCTTCTCATTTTCTGCATGTTGCGCAGCCCTCCCTCTCTATTTCTCTCAAGAAGCTTCTACACACTCCATTTCTTACTCACCAAGTTTTAATTTGATCATATCCTCAATGTTGCCCTTTTTGGTAAATTAACCCATACACTTACACTAACCTTTCCACCAAAAAACCCCATTTTACCTTTTTGAGAACATTCCCTCACCAAAATACCCTTAACCCTATTTTACAAAAATCACCATTCCCAAATTAGATTTTTGTTCATAAATTTCCTTTTTTTTCCTCCTTTTATGCGCCACCTTCACCCATTTCTCTCACACACTTGTGTTTTCTAAATACCCTTGATCCATGTGACCAACAATCCTAACCATCCATTCAAAATTAAGATCCAATCCTAGAGCCCAATCAAAGCAAAAAGTCCTAAATACCCTAAAGCCTCAAAATCCCTATAAATAGCCCACACCTTCTCTCTTCACCAATCTTTGGCTATCACTCTCACCTTCAAGAAAAACCAAACATCATACCTCTCCTCCTCTCCACCCTCTAGGCCGAAACCCTCTCCTTCTTCCCCCTCCTCCATTTTTCCAACTTTCCTTCACACCAAATCACCTTAAACACACTCTCACATTCATATATCTTTTTCCTTTTATCCTTGATTCCATTTTTACATTATCAAAGGGTTGTTTCTTCAAGGTGTTGGAGCTGTTCTTGCTAGTTCTTGAGGATTGTTGGTGTTTTATTGCTCTTAATCTTCATTCCTACTCTTATTTATCTTGAAACTAAGGTATACATCAAATCCTTTGCATCTTCATTCACTTTTTTGCATTAAAACCATTTTTCAACTTATATTTGCATCTCATAATATCATACAATGTAGATTAGGGGCTGTTGTGGGTGGAGCTGGTCCATCATTAAAATGTCTTCTAAATAAATTGTTCTTGTGATTATGTGTTGATTAGGTTTTATTCTTTTGATTTGCTATTTTGGTCATGCTTTGATTTTTACCCAAATGAAAACATGTTTTTAACTTTTCTTTTTGCTTCAACTTTGAGCCTAATCCATGATCCTTTGAATATTCTTGTTCATTAAATGATTTTTGAAGTTGATTAATGCTTGATTAATTGTGCTAATTTTGTGAACCATGCTTGTTGTTGAAGTTTGATGTTTTGAACTTGAACTTTGAGGATAGGGATTTCAAGAAAGGTTCTAGTCTCTAATGCTAGGGTTCTTGCTCATTTTGTTGTTTATCATGTAATCATGCTCATCTATGTGGTTGGTTCAATTGTGATGAAAGAATTGGATGATTTATTGGCAAATAGGGGTTGGTTTCAAACCCATTTTTAGGGTTTTGATGTTTTGATTTTTCCTTTTATCTTTGCATGAAATAAATGTGGGTTTGAACTACAATAGGCTTCGGCCTTGTAGTCCATAGTTTATGTGTTTAGTTGATATACTTGAATCCACAAAATAATTGTTACCAAGTCTTGTGAAAATAAAGATTGTTTGTATAAAGGTTGTTTTGCTTTGCTTTTAAATATTAGAAGAAAATTAGGGTTCATGTGACTTTTATGCATCTCTTTGCTTGATCATGTGAATCTATAGTGTTAGGGTTTTGATTTTTTTACCAAAAGTTTTCTTGGGATTATTTTGTTTGCTTGCATTTCATGAATAAATGGTGATTTGAAGTTCATGTTCATTTCTAAATTGCATATTCACATGTTCATGCACTCATTAGCACTATATTCATGCATGTTTCTTTTATAAATTAAAATTCATGCATTCAATAATGTTGTATTTTGCATTCCATAATTGCATACTCTTGCACTCATATACTTGTATCATTGTGCATCCAATTGTTTATAGCAAATTGTAAATACTCTTATGATTACTTTGCTTTGTGTCCCAATGGTTGTTTTGGGTTTTGACTTGGAAGAAGAATTTGAAATGTTATATTTCTTTTCAAGCTTGAAATCCTATGTTTTTTCAAATAAAAAAAACCTAAGGCATTTTTCTAAATAAAAATCATTAACCATCACTCAAGCCGTTGCTTGTTTGATCGTTAATGAGGAGCTACTAGTGGTAGTCACTCGAAGCCTTTGCTTGTTTGGCTATCATGAAAACTCCCACACATTAAATAAAAACAACAAAAAACAACTAATTCAAACTTCCAAAATAACACGAGCTATTAGCTCACCTACCTTTTCAAAACTATTTTCAAAAGAATAATACGACGTTGTCGCTTGTAATCACTCGAAGCCATTGCTTGTTTGATTACTAGCTCCAACTCTCTTTTCTTTCGAGTTAATACCGAATGCCACCGAAGCCTTTGCTTGTTTGGTGTTTGCGAACACTCGAGTCTTATTTCAAAAACTCCAAAAGCACTTTCAAAATCACAAAGCCGTTTTCACACGCAAAAGCGAGAACTACGTTGCTTTGATCCTTCAACGGTGAGGGTAACGTGGGGCCCGGGTTCATGTCCCGTCAAGCATACCTTTAAAAACCCATAAAAACAAGAACTACGTTGCTTTGATCCTCGGCCCGGTGAAGTGCGTAGGACCGGGTTCTGTCCCGTCAAGCACGCTTTTTAAAAATCTTTGTCTTGTTCCGCTTTTCAAAGATACCAAAACATCCCTTTTCCGTTTTCAATAAAGTGATTTCTCAAAAAGAAAAGAAAAATAAATAGAACAACGTATTTCAAATCAAACATTTCAAAACCACATCAAATTAATGGTTCCCTTTCGGTAGAAAGAAGCGCGTGGGTGCTAATACCTTCCCATGCGCAACCGAAGGCCCCAGAACCTACATCTCTAAGTTTTCGAAAGACCACCCGCTTTCAAAAAAGGTTTTTTCAATGTTTTCCTAAAATAAAATATTGGTGGCGGCTCTCTTGATTTTCAAGCGTTGTCAAACCGAAAAGTCCCAAACCGGATTTTTAGCGCAAGCAGTGGCGACTCTGCTTGGGAGTTTCTTTCTTTATTTATTTAAAGAGAGATGAGGTCAAGCCTAATTAATTTGATGTGGTTTAAATTGTTTGATTTGAAAAAACTATGTTTCTATCTCTTCCTTTTCCTTTTCTTTTCTTTTCTCTTCTTTTGTATGTTTATGGTTGTGCTTATACATGCATTCCTCAATTCCCATGATCCCTCTTCTTCGCTCCTTTTCTTGAGGTAAAACATGCATTCCCCCATTCTATTATGTCCCCTCCTTCTTAGCTCCCTTTCTTGAGGTAAGCAATGCGTGTAATTTCTGTGGACTTATTAGGATGGTTTGTATATTAAACTAGTGTATGCATGTTGAACCCTAGGGTAGACAAGCTGTTTATCCGGGATTACTGGTTTCCTTGCAGGTGGGGTGGGTAGATTTTAGGAAGTATGCCCTCGATCACACACTTTCACACCTTATGATTTATGTTTTTTGAGTGGGCTCCTATACCCGGATCCAACAAACATCTAGGAGAGTGGAGACGATTAGTGACTGTCATTCGAGACCTTTGTGCATCGATACTCATGAAAGTCTCAACCAGAGTACGCTTTCTCATGACGCTTCACACTTGGTAGTTCTCTACATTTGTGGATGTCGGCATGGGGATTCTATAGCTCTGGTAGCCATTGTGAGGGTGTGAATTAGAGCTACATGGGAGGAACCTTTGAAGTTGCCCTAGAACTTAGGATTCCCACCTTTGTAGGACACGAGGGCATACGAATTGTGTGCTGCATGGTAATTTAGGGCATGTCTTCCTCAAAAAGGAACTTTTTCAAAAAAAAAAACCTTCCAAGAAAATACAAAAATATTTCCTTTCTTTCAAATAAACCGATCCTGAATTTTTGAACCTCCATCCTTATGCATCGCTTTCATCATCTCTACATACATCATTCATATCATAATCGCATCATGCCGCATTCATTAAAATTAAATGTTGTAAGCATCTGCATTCTGCTTGCATCTCATTTGCATTTGCTTGGGAGCCCTTGAGTAACATACCGCCTTGTCATAGGTGCATCAAAATGGAGTTGAGTAGCAAGACTTCGCTCATTTCTCGCTTCCCGATTATGAAGAAGGTTGAGATCGGTGAGTACGAGGCGATGTGTGCAGACCTTATGGGCCCCATTGAGAGAGAGTCCTTTGATCAAGCATACGGGAATGTTCGTAGATTGCCGCAATTAAGCGTTCAAGAGGACGCTCTTATACGGCTTTGAGTCAATTCTACGACTACGATGTGAGGTGTTTCTTCTTCAAGAATTTTCGGTTGTCACCCACATTAGAGGAGTATGAGCAGCTTTGGGGTTCGCGAGATCACATGCTAGGCCTTACCAATATCGTGGGCGTGACTTATATCGATGAAAAGCTCGCAACGCTTTCAGGATTAGTGTGGATGAATTGAGGTTGCGAAGTTAAAGAGAAATGGTGTGTAGGGTATCCACAAGAGTACTTGAGGGCCTATTACAATCTTATGCCACGGCTAAGAAGTGGGGACCGTTCAAATTAGTGCTCGCTCTTACCATATTTGGGGTGGTCCTCTTTCCTCAAATAGAGAGATATGTTGATGAAGATGCAACCGGTGCATTCTTGGCCTTCAAAGACACTCAGAACCCTATCAATCCGGTGCACTGCTATCCTCGCTAACACGTACCACGCTCTTACTCGCTTCTGACCAGTTCCATAAAAGAAATTATGTCTTTCCTCCCACATTCTCTACGCTGGTTTATTACCCATGTGATCCACAACCGAACTAATGTTGGGAGCTAATCTCTTATGCCCCTAATTTGTGAGGTGGAGGTCAAAACCGCTATGGAATGGGTTGAGTATTTGAAGAATCTCAATGAACTCCAAACCGGGGTACAAAATGCTTGTTGGGATAGCGGACCGGTGGTAGTGTTCGGGATTGTGGAAGCTTCGAACGTGCCTCTCATGGGGACTCGGGGGTGTATCAACTACAACCCTTCATTGACCTTGAGGCGGCTCGGTTACCCGATGAGGAACTCACCCTCCGAAAGCATGTCATCCCGCATTTACCTCTATAAGGGGATGCCTAATTGCGCGACTTGCTTCAAGAGTTCAACGATCATGGGAATCAGAAGTAGTGCGGAAGGGAGTGAAGAGTTGTCAAAGAGAATCAGTGACATCACTTTCAATCAATGGCTCAAGGAGAAGCTTCAAAGTGCAAAATCACCAATTCAAGGGATGCTTTCCCTTGAAGAAGAGATACGAGCCTTATGTCCCTACCCATGAAAGAGCTAAACGAAGTCAAATCCGCATTAGCGCAGCGAGTAAGAGGAAAAGAGGGCAACGCAGCTAAGATAGAAGAGATAGCTCTAGAGAAAGAAAAGCTAGAGGAGGAAAACAATGTCAAGATGATCATTTGTGGAAGAAAGCGTGCGGACGATTCAAGAAGGAAGAACAAAGCAAGATAGAAGCCGAGAGGCATCCAGAGGGGGCAGAGGAGCTCCAAAGGTATAAACAAAAGACGAGGAAAGCACTTGAAGAAGCTCGGGAGTGGAAGACATTAGCCATGAAATCGGGCGAGAATCACATTTAGTGGCGAGTTGAGGAGTCGGTTGAGAAACCTCAAGCAAGAAAAAGGTGGCCATTAATGAAACTCTCAAGGAATACCAGTGAGCTTTGAGCTTTGAAAGAGAAATATTTGGTGAATTGAAGAGAGACCCATTTGTCTAGAAGATGCCTACAGCAAGTGTCCGAGTAGAGAGCCGATGATTGGGAAAACGCTTCCTAGAGTTGATTGGAAAGATCGAAGATCAAGAGGTCATTAAAGAACTCAAGGATGAGATACAATTTGTGGAAGAACAAGTTCTCAAAGTCATCGAGAGATGGCCCATCAAGCTATCTTTGGGAATCCCCAAGCATCCGAGGTTAATGAGGTAGGGATGCACTTCTTCAATACCACTTTGAAGTGTATCGGTTTGTGGAATCTTTGAGAGCGTTGATCACGAGAACTCAAAGAGCAATCTCAAAGTGCAAGTGCAAGCAAGAAGAGGAAGAGAGTTGGGGAGCTTGGAGTTATTTGTAATTAAGTTGCCTATTTGTGTTCTTCGATTTAGGAGTTTGTTTCGAGCTTTGTATTCAAGAATATTGTACTGCTCTCTTTATGAACATTGTAACGTCTTTTCCCTTTAATGAAAATTGGTGAAGCTTTGAAATCTTGATGATTGAAGTGTGCTATTTCGATTCCTTGTTTACTTCAATTCGTAAACCAAAAAGTTTACGCGCGTATGACAAGGCAAGGTATCCATGGTTCCGGCATCAAGCAAACATTGTGCATGCATTCATACATTCATTCATAAATTTATTTTGTTTCTTATGCAATAAATGGCTGAATAAACAGAAAAGGCACGCTGGTTCTCCGTCACCGATACTTCACCCGACTGCAAGCCAAGCTAATGGCTCAGCTACCAGAACATCCGGAGGTTGAAATTGAGAGTAACCCAGAACAAGAAGACATGGGTGTACAAATTCTGAATCCCGAAAGCGGTGGCTCAGGAAAATCAGACTCTGAAGGATAAGATGGGTACCATGGAGGCCCAAGTCCATGAAATGATGGTAATGCTGCAAGGTTTGAAGAGTGGGACAACTGCTGAAGCCGTCGCTGTAGTGGGTCCAGATGGGGTCACTTCTTTCGTTCCTCCTCCAGTGTCAGTAGCTGCTGCAACCACAGTTCCTCCGGGATCTGGGGTCGGTCATCCCGTGTTCGCTCCAGAAATGAATGTGTCAAACCAGTACACTGCACAGAGATACCCTTGGGGTATGCCTGCTGGGTACCTGCCGCAACCTGTTAGATCTACTCCCGTTGGTGTAGCTGCACCTAATCAAATCACTGTCACCATACCTGAGGGAACTGCCGGAGGATCTCAGAATCAGGCTCCTATCCCTCATGCCATGCACAATTCCACGCCAGGGTTCACAGCACGGCCTCAAAATGTTCCTCAGCCAGGAGGAGGGTATTACTACAGCATGGGGAGTCACCCCCAAGGGCACGCGTTTGAGGGGGCTCAGCCAAATGATCTGATCCGAGCACTTGAAGAAAGAGTGAGAGCTATGGAGGGTACTGGTGTTAGAGCCAAAGAAGCCCGTGAGCTATGCCTAGTCCCAGATTTGGTTCTACCACCAAAATTCAAAGCTCCAGAGGTGGACAAGTACAGAGGGATCGGCTGCCCAGAGAGCCATATTACAATGTTCGTCCGAAAAATGGGTCCCTATGCCAATGATGACAAATTGCGATTTATTGCTTCCGAGCAGTTTGGTGGGAGCTCCTGCGGATTGGTATATGAAGTTGCAATCCTCTGAAATCCATTGTTGGAAAGATTTGTCGAAGCTTTCATGAAGCAAAGATAAGTACAACATGGACATGGCTCCGGATAGGTCGTGATTGCAAACACATGAGTAAGGGTGAGAAAGAGACCTTCAAAGAATATGCTCAAAATGGCGGCTACACCGCCTGTGTTCAACCCCTTTGATCGAGAAAGAGATGGTGTACATGTTCTGGAAACTCGCAAAGAATCTATTATGACAGTGATCACAAGTGTCTCAACCGGTTTCTCGACATGATAGTCTTGGGGAAAGACTTGAGCATGGCCTTGAAGCGGGAAGATTTTGAATCACCTTGGTAATGCAGGAGAGTTACGGTGGGTCCAAAGCAACAAAAGAAGTACCAGCCCCATTTCCCTAAAAAGAAAGAGGAGAAACTAATGTCATCTCCAGGGGAAACTCATCTTTTGGTACTCCTCCACCCCAAACTATTCCATTCTCTTGCTCCAGTGCCATCTCAGCAAGGCGATGACCGTCCCAAGACTCAAGATTATCAGTTCAAGAAGCGGACTAGTTTTGATCCAATTCGATGACATATACTGAGCTATTTAATCACTTGACCTCCAATAATCGATCAATACTCGACCCATGAAAGTAGTGCAACCACCATTTCCCAGAGGATACAATGCTAATGCCACCTGCAGTTTCCACGAAAATGGGGTCGGTCATGCTGTGGAAGATTGTAAAGCCTTCAAGCATGTGGTGCAAGATTTGATAGATCTTTGGTTGGATATCGTTTAAGCGAGAACCGCCCAAATACAACAATCAATCCATTACAGTCACGAGGAACGACTACCAATGCTATAGAAAGTCTTTGTTGGCAAGATTCTTTGAAAAAGGTACAAGAGATCAAGACTCCTCTAAGTGTCATTTATGCTGAGTTATGTCGGGCCAAGGTTGTTAAAAAAGGGTGTTGCCATGAAGAAGGGTGTGTTGACTCTGTGTGGGGGAGTTGTGAAACTTTCAAAATGATCTGCAAGACACGATGGATCGGTATGTGGTCGAGATAGGGACCTACGGTGTGGAAGATGAAGTGTGGACCCTATATTCGAGACGGTGGTAGAGAGGCAAAAAGCCAATTGAAATTACGCACAGTACGCGCACGAGATTGGTTCAAGCCGAGGGGACCCAGGCCAAAGAGCTAATGAAGACACGGTTCCCTTCTCATGCAAGGAAGAGATCAGTGAAGAGGTAACAGTGCCGCCTACAAAAGAAGGACGTTGGGATACTCTAGGAGAGCCCAGCGGAAAGTTTGATTACTTGGTCAGATATGATGCTCCTGAAAGTGCTCTAATCCGAATAGAAGATATCCCCATTTGGATGGGGTGAGGTAGATGAAGCGATCGCGACAAGTGGGTCACATCATCATGGATGGTTCGAATGCGGAGAAGTGTGGACCTTTGTGCCACGACAATGATAGAGGAATCGAGGAAGACCCATTGAGATCCCTTATGATTTCAATCCTAGGCTGACGCGAGCAAATGCTCAGCCAATAGTGATTGAGGTACCAGCTCCGTTTCGTTATGAGTCAAATAAAGCAGTTCCCTGGAAATACACGGCAGAATGCTCTCCAAATGCTACCACCGTGACCAACATAGCAGGATCAAGTGGGATCACACGAAGTGGAAGAGTGTATGCTCCGAGAACCCTCGGCGGGAAGCATCTAGAGAAAGTGAGCAGAGAGGCCGCAAAGATAAAGAAAAAAGCGGAGGTCGCTCGAGAAAAAGTACTTGAGAAAAAGAAGCCAATGAATTCTTGAAGTTCGTCCGCAAAGCGATTACTGAGTAGTTGATCGGTTGAAAGATATCCATGCTATCATGCTATCATGTTGCTCGATTCGGGAAGCACACGAAACGACCTTGATGAAAGTGCTCGGTGAGGCTCACGTTGCGAGAGGACATTCCAGTGAATCATTTTGATGGAATTGTCGGAGTGTGGTGGCTGCAAATCACCTAACTTTTGGCGATGATGAGTTGCCTTGAGCGGAAAAAAGAACATAATCAAGCTCTTCATATCTCGGTAAAGTGTGGGGACTATGTGGTTGGCGAGAGTCTCGATTGACAACGGTCTTCACCGAGCGTAATGCCAAAGTCAACCATGGACAAGCTAGATGTTGATTGTTCTATATGAAACCAAGTTCGGCCACTGTGCGAGCATTTGATGGGTCCAAAAGGAAGTGCTAGGAGAAATGGAATTTCCTATCCAGATTGGTCCCTGAAGTTTTACGTATCAATTTCCAAATCATGGACATTACCTCTCATACATCTGGTATGCGTTAGGAAGACCACGGATCCACATGGGTGGGCAATTCCTTCTTCTCTACACCAACGGTCAAATTCATGGTGGATGACAAGGTGGTCGTAGTATTCGGTGAGGAAGAGACTCGGTTAATAAGCCATCGAGTTCAAATATGTAGAAGCCATTGAAGAGTCGTTGGAAACGACTTTTGATCTTTAGAGATTGCCAATGCGGTGTTTGGGAAGACCAAAGAGGAGGAGATGGTTGCCAAAATTATGATAGCCCAAGGGTACAAGGTGGTTACGGCTTGGGAAAGATCGGTCGGGATTCTAGCTCCTATCCAATCGAAGGAAAACAAGGACCGTTTCGGGCTAGGATACACCCCAGTAAGGAGGAAAGGCGGATAAGAGGCGGATGAAAGCGCCGGTGGTTGGCCAAATCCGAGGCGAAGATCCATGGCCCGAGAGGATCCCAATTTGCGACATTAGTCGAGTTTTGTGAGTCTTGGCTTGTGGGATCCCAATCAAGTTCTTTGTCATCGAGATGTTTACGAATCCGAAGAAGCGCGGCGAAGTGCGGTTCGTCGTTGCGGTATCGGTGAAGAGTTAAAGAATTGGAAAGCTGGCGATTCTCCCGTGACTCTTAATTTAAAGTAATCATTTGTAATGCAACCACGTGGCTCTGCCAAGGCCATAGGACCAGATTGTTAGGGGCACACGTGTTTTTATTTTCAAAATTATCATCATCAATAAAAAGCGCTTGTTTTGAATTCCTCAATCAATAAAAATCAATTTCTCTTCATTTGCATGAGTCTTTTACGCTTTATTTGTCTGTTTGTTTTCTTGTTTCGCCTTTCATTCTCGCTTTTTCGCCCGGCAAAATGCGAGATCCACAACAATGGTCTCGAAAATGGCAGTGTCGACAGATCCACCTTTTGACTTTGATCACCCCGTCAATCAGTGTGGGGATGTTGAAGAAGAGGCGGGAAACTCCTCCTCGAACTTTTGAGGTTAATGAAACAAGAAGAAAGGGTAATCCGACCACACACGAAGAGTCCATGAAGTGATCAACTTGGAACAAAGCGAGAGGATAAGAAAGAGGTTAAAGTAGGCACCACCATGAACGAAGAAGACCGCATAAAGTTAGTTCAGTTGTTGCGGGATTACGTGGATGTGTTTGCATGGTCGTATCAGGACATGCCGGGATTGGACACCGACATTGTGGTACACAAGCTACCAGTCAAGCCCGAATGCCCACCTGTCAAACAGAAATTGAGGAGGATGAAACCAGAGATGTCCCTCAAAATCGAGACGAAGTGAAGAAGCGATTCGATGCGAGATTCTGGCAGTGGCCAAATACCCGCAATGGGTTGCCAACATTGTCCCAGTTCCCAAAAAAGATGGAAAGGTCAGAATGTGTGTCGATTACCGGGATTTGAATCGTGCTAGCCCTAAGGATGACTTCCCTTTGCCTCACATTGATGTTTTAGTGGACAGTACAGCTCAACACTCGTTATTCTCCTTCATGGATGGATACTCGGGATATAATCAGATCAAAATGGACCCTGAGGACATGGAAAAGACAACTTTCATAACACTTTGGGGAACATTCTGTTATAAGGTCATGCCATTCGGATTGAAGAATGCTGGCGCAACCTATCAGAGGGCCATGGTTACCTTATTCCATGATATGATGCATAAAGAGATTGAGGTTTATGTTGATGACATGATTGCAAAATCTAAAACCGACAAGGAGCACATTGTCAATCTGCAGAAGCTCTTTGAACGGTTAAGGAAATATAAGCTCAAATTAAACCCAGCCAAGTGCACGTTTGGGGTGAGATCAGGGAAGTTGTTAGGCTTCATTGTCGACAAAAAGGAATTGAGGTGGATCCGGACAAAGTAAAAGCCATCCTTGAAATGCGGTTCAAGCAGAGAAAGAAATCCGTGGTTTCCTCGGAAGGTTGAACTATATCTCGATTCATTTTTCAGCTGACTGCTACTTGTGAGCCAATCTTCAAATTGCTGTGCAAAAGTCAAGAGCCGAAGTGGAATGATCAGTGTCAAGCAGCCTTCGAGAAAATCAAGGTGTACTTGCAAAATCCACCAGTCTTAATGCCACCTGTGGCGGGCGGAGCCGCTCATCTTGTACCTTACGATTGCTAGACAATTCAATGGGTTTGCGTGTTGGGTCGACATGATGAATCTGGAAAAAGGAGCATGCAATATACTACCTAAGCAAAAAGTTCACCGATCGTGAGACAAGGTATTCTATCTTTGGAAAAGACACATTGCGCTTTAGTTTGAAAACGCTCATCGTTTAAGGCGTACATCTTTGAGTCATACAACTTGGTTGGTTTCAAAAATGGATCCAATCAAGTACATATTTGAGAAGCCAGCTCTCACGGGACGAATTGCCGATGGCGGATGCAATTATCGAATACGATATCACGTATGTCACACAAAAGGCGGTTAAAGGTAGTACACTCATTGAATATTTGGCATGTCACCGATTCCAGTTACCACCAATGCGGCATGATTTTCCGATGAAGACATCATGGCACTATTCGGCGAGGAAGTCCCACGAAAGTGAAAGATGGAGAATGATATTTGATGGTGCGTCCAATGTGTGGGGACACGGGTCAGGCGGTGTTAATCTCCCACGATAATCGCTTCATTCTGTCCATCTGCAAGGCTAAGCTTCTATGTCACAAATAACATAGCGAGAATCTGAAGCATGCATCCTAGGTATTCAAGCGACCCTACAGAGTGGAAAGTTAAAAGGCTAGATGTATACGGGGATTCGGCTCTAGTTATTTATCAAGCAAGAGGCGATTGGGAGACCAGAGATCCTAAAGCGATTCCTTATTGTGATTATTACGCAAGAGTTGATGAAGTCCTTTGATGAGATCACCTTCCAAAGATATCCTCGAGGTGAAAATCGGTGGCCGATGCATTAGCCACATTGTCTTCTATGTTCAATGTTAGCTGTGACAAGAACTTGACTAAGATCGAACCAAAGACCGAACTGCTGCGCATCACTACTGCATGGCAATAGATGAAGAGCCTGACGAGAAGCCTTGGTATCATGACATCAAGCAGTACATCACTAGTCAGGAATACCCACCTAGGGCATCAGAAAATGACAAGAGAACTCTCAGAAGGTTATCAAGGAATTTCTTCTTGAGTGGTGAAGTTCTTTACAAGAGAAACTATGATATGGTTCTCCTAAGGTGTGTTGCCAAAGAAGAAGCTGAGAGAATCATGAGAGATGTGCATGAAGGCTCGTTCGGAACCCATTCAAGTGGGCACACCATGGCTAGAAAAATCCTAAGGCGGGTTATTACGGCTCCGGATGGAATCGATTGTTATAGCCGTAAGGAAATGCCACAAATGCGGATCTATGCCGATCATATCCATGTGCCGCTTTGCCAAACTAAATGTTTCTGATCGCATCTTGGCGTTTTCCATGTGGGGCATGGACGTCATAGGTCAATTTGAGCCAAAGGCGTCAACCGGCCACGCTTCATTCTGGTTGCAATTGACTACTTTACCAAGTGGGTTGAAGCTGCTTCATACTCCAGCATAACTAGTTCAGTGGTTGCTAAGTTTGTGAAGAAAGATCTGATTTGCCGATATGGTCTACCTGACAAGATCATCACCGATAACGGTAGTAATTTGAATAGCAAAATGATGAAGGACTTGTGCAAGGAGTTCAAAATTCAGCACCATAATTCCTCGCCGTATCGCCCAAAGATGAATGGGGCAGTTGAAGCAGCCAACAAGAATATCAAGAAAATAGTGCAGAAAATGGTGGTAACCTACAAGGATTGGCATGAGATGCTTCCCTTTGCTTTGCATGGCTACCGTACTTGATCGCGCATCATCGACCGGGCAACCCTTTTTCCTTGGTGTATGGATCAGAAGCAGTACTTCCCATCGAGGTTGAGATACCCTCCCTGCGGGTCCTGATGGAAACTAAACTGGAGGAAGCAGAGTGGGTACAGGCTCGCTTGGATCAACTAAACCTCATTGAAGAGAAAAGGATTGCGACTACTGTGCCATGGCGGGCGCTATACCAACAAAGAATGAGAACCGCTTTCGACAGAAAGTCCGGCGCGTGAGTTTAATGAAGGAGATTTAGTACTCAAAAAGATATCGCTTATTCATTGAGTGACTCCAGGGAAGTGGGCACCCACTTATGACGCCCGTATGTAGTCAAAAAAGCCTTTCCTGGAGGAGCGCTGATACTCACCAACATGGATGGCGAAGACCTCAAAAACCCAGTCAATTCAGACTCAGTAAAGAAGTATTATGCCTGAAAGAAATAAACGAAAAAAGAGAAATACAAGCCAAGTAAGAATTAGCTCGCTAGGTTGAAAACCGAAAAAAAGGCGACTTAGGCAAAATCGAGCGACCGGTGGATTGAAAACCCGCAAAGGGCGATCCAGGCAAAAATTAGGGTCAGAAAACTTGAGCATGAAAAGTAAAGAAAGGCATACAACTTCCCTGAAGACTTGAATGAGGGAGTGATCAAGGTCAAGGACACAAATGTCAAGACCGCCTTACAGAGAGAGACGGACGATCGAATCGATTTCTCTCTTATTTTCGTGTCTTTTTGTAGTTTTAAAATTCTCAAATGTACTGAACAGTCGACGTAACATTCTGTACGATCGGCTTCCATATCAATAAAGCTCAACTTTTCTCATATCGTGATTGTTGATATTTCTGTTTTTCTGCTCAAAATAAGCGTTTTTATGATGATGGTGATACTGAACTGTAAAACATGTGCATACATCATAGAGCATTATAAATCATTACGAAATCTTTAAAAGTCATGGGAAATAAGCAAATTCCTAGAGATAATTAACCTTACAAAAAAGGGTTTCGTTCACAAACCGTTCCAGACGGCGAACCAAAGAGCAAACGCGCGTTCGGTTCACAAGCCTTGCAGTTTCCCTCGGCTTTTCAGTCTCATACCAGGAGTATCGGAAGTCGGTTGACCCGTTAAAAAAATAAGCCTTGTCAAAAAGCAAAAATGAACGGTCAGGAAAAGAAAGCTGATCGAAAAAAAAAAAAAACATGAAAAAACAAATAACCAGAAAACAGAAAGCTGGTCAGAAAACAATCAGAAAAGAATCAAAAACAAAGGAAAACAGTCCACCACATGCATCATCACATCAAAATCATAGCATTGCACGCACTCGCATAACATACTCCTGCATAACATGCCTTTGCATAACATGCACCCATGCTTCATGCATCATTCCTTGCATCAAACCGGACATATGCGGTACCTCAATTCAATACGCCAGCGGCGATTATCTCAATCAGTCAATCAACAGGATTTGCAAATCCCTTCAGGACCCGTGCATCCCTTCAGACTAAGGCGTCCGCCCAGATCCGTCGTTATCGAAAGCGCGAGCGAATCATCGGACCGAGGTCGCCGGTTTAGTTCAAATCAACGGTCCAAGCGGCGACTTTGAACTCGACCTTCATCCCGCCAAGTCATCACGAGCATGACGGATCGGCCCCCGACTTCGCGTCCGCCGGACCCGGTGTGCGATGTAAAGCATAGTGCAAGTCCATCAAGGTAAAATGTATCGGCCTCCACAACTTGATACGAGAACCTCAAAGCCGCTCGAATAAGGCCACCTTGAGTCCAAGTACTCCTTCAGAGGCCAAGCGCAGACGCTCCTTCGAGCCTCCAAGTGTTCCTTGAGCCCAGCGTTCATTGAGCCAAGTGTTCCGCCAGAGCCCAAGTGTTCCTTGAGTCCAAGTACTCCTTGAGCCCAGAGCGCGAGACGCTCCTTCGAACCAGTGTTCCTTCAGAGTGACGAGCGCTCCTTCATCACCGCACTTTTTGTTACTTTCTTCCCGGCCGGTGTCGAACTTATCAAAGGCGGTACACTTCTCTTCTTATTCTATTTATTGTTTTACTTCTTCTTTGTTTCGCCACCCGGTGGTCGGCGCCAATTTGTTTCTGTTTTGTTAGCACCACGTTCATTGCGGTAGTTTTCGCTAGTATCCATTCACCCAAAAAAAAAAAAAAAAAAAAAAAAATAAAAAAAAAAAAATAAAAAAAAAATTCGGGTTTTTCCCTAAGTTGGCAAAATCGGTATAATTTCTGAATTCTTTATCTCTATTTTGCCACGGAATATGTTTCGGCCAATTCATATTCCTTGTTAAAATCTAGATAAAAGAGGGCATTGTCATACCCCAATTTTTTGTCGCTTTAGGTCGACACCTAATTTTCAACCAAAAATAAATAAATTAAGGCTTGGCATGCATTTTAGGGTTTTAAAGTCATCCAAGGGTTTTTAAGATCATGTTTAGAATAAAAATGCATTTTTGAGCAAATTAGGACTTTTTAGGGTAAAGGGCATTTTGGTCATTTTTCACAACAGGATGATTTTTCTCGTTAAAAATATACATCCACAAAAAATATATTTTATTCCATCCAAAATAATTTTTGCATAATTTTTGAAGAGAAATTCCTAGTCCAAAATAATTAAACATGCATTTTTCCTATTTTTAGTGCATAAACAAATGCCAAAAGACCATTAAAAATTCCCCAATTAATTAAGTGACAATTTTGATTGTCTAGGATAATTAGGGAGGTTATTTCATGGTGTCCAAAATATGTGACATGTTTTTAATAGGTGCACTCTCAATTACATGCCCAAAAGATTCAAAATTCAAAAATAAAAGGAGGAAGTGTCCTCAATAAGACAAAATAACAAAAAAAGCAAGTTTTTTTATTTTTTCCCTCCATGATCAGCTGATCATGCGTTCCTCCCTCTCTCTATTTCTCTCAAGAAGCTTCTACACACTCCATTTCTTACTCACCAAGTTTTAATTTGATCATATCCTCAATGTTGCCCTTTTTGGTAAATTAACCCATACACTTACACTAACCTTTCCACCAAAAAACCCCATCTTACCTTTTTGAGAACATTCCCTCACCAAAATACCCTTAACCCTATTTTACAAAAATCACCATTCCCAAATTAGATTTTTGTTCATAAATTTCCCTTTTTTTCCTCCTTTTATGCGCCACCTTCACCCATTTCTCTCACACACTTGTGTTTTCTAAATACCCTTGATCCATGTGACCAACAATCCTAACCATCCATTCAAAATTAAAATCCAATCCTAGAGCCCAATCAAAGCAAAAAGTCCTAAATACCCTAAAGCCTCAAAATCCCTATAAATAGCTCACACCTTCTCTCTTCACCAAGCTTTGGCTATCATTCTCACCTTCAAGAAAATCAAGCATCATACTTCTCCTCCTCTCCACCCTCTAGGCCGAAGCCTTCTCCTCCTTCCCCCTCCTCCATTACTTCACCTTCATCCACCAAAACACCTTTAATCCACCTCTCACACCCTTAACCTTCCTTTCTCACTCAAGGAGTTCATCACACCACCTTTATCTCCTCCCTTCCCTTGCAAGGCGAAACCCTCTTGCATTTTCTCCCTCCATTTCTTCAATTTTCTCTTCCATTTTAGAGAAAAGGTAAAATCCATAACCCTCTTTGCATCATCTCCAAATATTTTGCATTAAAGCTCATTTTCTTTCCTCATTCCTTTCGCATAGCATCATCTTTTCAATGTAGTTTGTTGTGGTTGAGGGTGAGATTTGTTGTCTCACCCTAAAATAAGTTGATTAGTGTTGTTTTCATGTTAATTTTTGAGTTTTCTTGTTAAATAAAATGGAGCAAGGTTTCGCATATACATGATTAAAATGTCTTCAAAATTGATTTTGTTGTTTCTTTGTTTAAATCTTGTTGTTGGTATTTCTCTTTAGTAAGTTGTTGAGGATTTGGCTCTATGATTCCTACTAGTGCCAAGTGCACTTTGATCTTAGTAGTGAAGAGAGCTAGAAATGACTTTTGTTTAACATATTAGTTTATGTGCTCATTATTTCTTGTGTTTTAATTTACCTTTTGTTTATTGATGATCTTGCAAAGTGATTCTCACTACATGCCTAGTGCATTTCATTCAAGTGGTGAAGATTGCAAGAAAGGATTCAATTTATTTCATAGTTTATGTGTTTATGTGTTCTTATGGTTTGTGTATATTGTTGTTTAGTCAATGATGATCTTGCAAAATGATTCTCACTACATGCCTAGTGCATTTCATTCAAGTGGTGAAGATTGCAAGAAAGGATTCAATTTATTTCATAGTTGATATGTTTATGATCTAGCTATATTATTGTTTAGTTAATGATGATCTTGCAAAATGATTCTCACTACATGCCTAGTGCATTTCATTCAAGTGGTGAAGATTGCAAGAAAGGATTCAATTCATTTCATAGTTGATATGTTTATGATCTAGCTATATTATTGTTTAGTTAATGATGATCTTGCAAAATGATTCTCACTACATGCCTAGTGCATTTCATTCAAGTGGTGGAGATTGCAAGAAAAGATTCAATCTATTTCATAGTTTATGTGTTTATGTGTTCTTGTAGTCTAGTTATATTGTTGTCCACTTGTTGATGATCTTGCAAAGTGATTCTCACTACATGCCTAGTGCATTTTATTCAAAGTGGTGAAGATTGCAAGAAGGGATTCAATCTTGTATAAATTGTCATTCCATTCTCTACTTTATCTTTTAAATAGTTCTTGTGAATTAATCATAGTTTTGCTTAATGTTCAAAGTTTTCTTTGCATACTTGGTTTAGGCCATGAGCCCATCTCATTGAATAAAATTCCCTATTGCATATTCTATAGTGTTAGGGTTTTGATTTTTTTTGGTTTTGGTTCCCTAATGTGTGTTCTTGGGATTAGGGTTTTAGGTTTTGAGGTTTAAGTTACTATTTTGTTTTCTTGAACTTTTAGCTTGAATAATAATGCCTTGCTAGATGCCCATTTGGCAATTTCATATGCTAGTTTAGATTTTGCCTACATGTTCATGCATTCATGTATATCTATATCTTTTGCATTTCCATGCTCTCTTAAATATGCATATATTAATACCATGTTTTGCATCTCATAAATTAAAATACTCATGCATTCAATAATGTTGTATTTTGCATTCCATAATTGCATACTCTTGCACTCATATACTTGTATCATGGTGCATCCAATTGTTCATAGCAAATTGTAAATACTCTTTTGATTGCTTTGCTTGTGTCCCAATGGTTGTTTTGGTTTTGACTTGGAAGAAGAATTTGAAATGTTATATTTCTTTTCAAGCTTGAAATCCTATGTTTTTTCAAATAAAAAAAACCTAAGGCATTTTTCTAAATAAAAATCATTAACCATCACTCGAAGCCGTTGCTTGTTTGATCGTTAATGAGGAGCTACTAGTGGTAGTCACTCGAAGCCTTTGCTTGTTTGGCTATCATGAAAACTCCCACACGTTAATTAAACAACAAAAGGCAATTAATTCAAAAATAACACGAGCTATTAGCTCACTACCTTTTTCAAAACTATTTTCAAAAGAATAATACGACGTTGTCGCTTGTAAATCACTCGAAGCCGTTGCTTGTTTGATTACCGGCTCCAACCCCTTTTCTTTCGAGTTAATACCGAATGCCACTCGAAGCCTTTGCTTGTTTGGTGTTTGCGAACACTCGAGTCTTATTTCAAAAACTCCAAAAGCACTTTCAAAAATCACAAAGCCGTTTTCACACGCAAAAACTGAGAACTACGTTGCTTTGATCCTTCAGCCAGTGAGGGTACGTAGGACCGGGTTCATGTCCCGTCAAGCATACCTTTAAAAAACCCATAAAAACAAGAACTACGTTGCTTTGATCCTCGGCCGGTGAGAAGTACGTAGACCGGGTTCTGTCGTCGTCAAGCACGCTTTTCAAAAATCTTTGTCTTGTTCCGCTTTTCAAAGATACCAAAACATCCCTTTTTTCGTTTTCAATAAAGTGATTTCTCAAAAAGAAAAGAAAAATAAATAGAACAATGTATTTCAAATCAAACATTTCAAAACCACATCAAATTAATGGTTCCTTTCGGTAGAAAAGGCGCGTGAAGTGCTAATACCTTCCCCATGCAACCGACCCCGAACCTACATCTCTAAGTTTTGAAAGACCACCGCTTTCAAAAAGGTTTTTTCAATGTTTTCCTAAAATAAAATATTGGTGGCGGCTCTACTGATTTTCAAACGTTGTCAAACTGAAAAGTCCCAAACCGGATTTTTCGGGGCGCAACAGGGGCCAGAAAACCAATTGAGATACTATACAATCTGAAACCGGCTCAAGTCAAACCACAACCGGTGGATTTACAGCACCCTGCCTCCGGTAGGGGTTTCTCCAAGCACTTCTGTTACATATATAACTGGGACAAGTGGCATGACGAGGAGCGGCCGGATGTATGCTCCTGAGTCTGTTCGAGGTGAATCCTCCAAGGAAGCCGAAGATAGAGCCCGTAAGGGTAAAGAAAGGGATGCAGAGAATATTCAGAAAAGGAAAGGGGTAGAGCCAGAAAATGATGAGTTTCTCAAGATAGTGAGACAGAGTGATTATAAAGTGGTCGATCAGATGAACCAAACTCCCGCAAAGATCTCGATGCTGTCTTTGTTGATGAGTTCAGAAGCGCATAGGACCGCTCTCATGAAGGTCTTTGAATGAAGCACATGTGGCTCGAGAATATTTCATTGCTTGATTTGATGAAGTAGTTGGGAATATTGTAAGCGCCAACCCACGACCTTCATCGATGAGGAGCTTCCTGAGAGGAAGGAAGCACAATCAAGCTTTGCACATCTCTCGTTAAATGCGGGGATTTCGTGTTGGCTCGGGTCTTGATTGACAACGGTTCATCTTTGAATGTGATGCCCAAGTCAACCGTAAACAAATTTGGATGTTGATTGTTCCTTTATGAAGCCGAGCTCAACTTTGGTGAGGGCATTCGATGGGTCAAAGAAGGAGGTGATAGGGAGATGGAGTTCCCCATTCAAATAGGTCCGAAACATTCTATGTTAATTTTCAAGTCATGGACATTTCTTCTTCATCTGTTTGCTTACTCGGGAGGCCATGGATCCATATGGTCGGGCTATTATTCCTTCTCTGCATCGAGAGGTTAAGTTCAGTAGTCAATGACAAGATTGTGGTTGTGTACGGAGAAGAAGAGATCTTTGGTTAACAAGCCTTCCCCCTTCCGTTATGTGGAGGCAAATGAGGAGTCTCTGGAGACTTCTTTCCAATCTCTTGAAATAGCCAACGCTGTGTTTGGTGGATGCGGATTGTCACCGCCCGTGATAAAGCTGTCAAAGAATGGAGAGATGGTCGCGAGAATCATGATGGACCAAGGTTACCAGCTAGGACGTGGTCTGGGAAAGGTAGGACAAGGAATTCTTGCCCCAAAGATGCACTGGTGAAAGAGAACAAGGATCGTTATGGTTTGGGATACTGCCCTAAGTGAAGATGAGAAAAGGAAGTTGTCTGAAGAAAGAAGAGATGAAAGGTTGGCCAAGCTGAGAGGTCAAGACCCCTAGTCGAAGAAGATTCCAATCTGTGATCTCTACCAGAGTTTCAAGAGTGCCGGTATGCTGAACCCGGATCAGATCACTGCTATCGAGGATGATTCAGAGAATGAAGAAGGCGGAGCCAGTTTAGTCCGTCGCTGCAGTGCTACAGAGGAGCTCAAGAACTGGAAAGCTGTTGACTTGCCCATTACCTTTAGTTCAAAGTAATGATTGTAATGCACACCTTTGGCTCTGCCCAAGGCCTTAGGGTAGTTTGTTAGGGCATGCATGTTTTTATTTTTAATGACGCCATCATCAATAAAAACGATTGTTTTGAATTTCATCAATAAAATTTCTTTTTCTTCATTTGTCTCTTTGTTTTCTTTTCGCTTTATTGTGTTTGTTTCGCTTTTCATTCTGCTGTCTGCTTCCGCGAATGCAGATCAAAAGTAATTATCTCTGAAAATAACAGTGCCAACAATCCCTATTACGACTTCGATCATCCAATTAACCAAATTGAAGGGGATGTTGATGAAAACTGGGAAGCTCCTCCGGAATTAATGAGATTAATAGAGCAGGAAGAAAAGATCATTCAATCTCATGGGGAGTCGATTGAGCTCGTCAACCTGGGTACAGAAGAGGATAAAAGAGAAGTTAAGGTTGGTACCGCCATGGAAGATAGTGAACGCAAAAAGTTAATCTAGCTCTTGCATGATTACTCTGACGTCTTTGCATGGTCGTACAAAGATATGCCAGGGCTAGATACCGACATTGTTGAACACAAGTTGCCCGGTCAAGCGCAGTGCCCACCGATCAAGCGAGAAATTAAGAAGAATGAAGCCGAGATGTCACTTTGAAAATCCGGGATGAGGTAAAAAGCGATTTGATGTCGGGTTTTTAGCGGTTGCCAAGTACCCACGAGTGGGTAGCCAACATCGCCCCTGCTACGAAGAAAGATGGCAAGGTCGAGAATGTGTCGACTACGAGAGACACGAAGCAGGGCTAGTCCCAAAGATGACTTTCCCCTGCCTCACATTGACATTCTGGTAGACAGTACAGCCCAACACTCATTGTTCTCCTTCATGGATGGGTATTCAGGGTATAATCAGATAAAAATGGCTCCGGAAGATATGGAGAAAACCACCTCATAACTCTCTGGGGCACATTCTGCTACAAAGTGATGCCTTTTGGACTCAAGAATGCCGGAGCGACTTATCAGAGGGCAATGGTGACGCTATTCCATAACATGATGCACAAGGAAATTGAGGTGTATGTGGATGATATGATTGCAAAGTCCAAAACTGATGAGGGGCACATTATTAACCTACGAAAACTCTTCGAGCGTCTACGGAAGTTCAAGCTCAGACTAAACCCAGCAAAATGTACCTTCGGTGTAAGATCCGGAAAGCTACTGGGATTTATTGTCAGTCAAAAAGGGATAGAAGTTGATCCAGATAAAGTTAAAGCAATCCTTGAAATGCCAGTCCTAAAGACTGAAAAAGAGGTTTGTGGTTTCCTTGGGAGATTGAACTACATCTCGAGGTTCATATCCCAATTGACCGCCACTTGTGAACCTCTCTTTAAACTGTTGTGCAAGAATCAGAAGGCATAGTGGAATGATGATTGCCAAAGGGCCTTTGAAAGAATTAAAGATTATCTGCAGAATCCGCCAATTCCCGATGCCGGTGAACAGTAGACCGCTTATCTTGTATCTAACTGTGCTGGACAGTTCAATGGGGTGTGTACTGGGACAACATGATGAATCGGGAAAGAAGGAGCATGCCATCTACTATCTGAGTAAAAAGTTCACCGACTGCGAGACGAGATATTCAATGCTTGAAAAGACTTATTGTGCCTTAGCCTGGGCTGCCCAACGTTTAAGGCAGTACATGCTGAGTCATACAACCTGGTTGGTATCTAAAATGGATCCAATCAAGTACATTTTTGAAAAGCCAGCCCTCACAGGACGGATCGCTCGGTGGCAGATGTTATTGTCAGAGTATGATATCCTGTATGTCACGCAGAAAGCAGTCAAGGGCAGTGCACTTGCCGAGTATTTAGCATGTCAGCCAATTCAAGATTACCAGTCAATGCAGTATGAGTTTCCCGATGAAGACATCATGGCACTGTTTGATGAAGGGAAATCTCAAGAAGATGAGAGGTGGAGGATGATGTTTGACGGTGCATCCAATGTATGGGGACACAGAGCTGGGGCGGTATTAATCTCTCCTGATAACCGTTTCATTCCTGTCACTGCAAGGCTGAGCTTCTATGTCACAAATAACATAGCAGAATATGAAGCGTGCATCCTAGGTATTCAAGCAGCCCTGGAATGGAAAGTTAAAAGGCTAGATGTGTATGGGGATTCAGCCCTGGTTATTCATCAAGTAAGAGGTGATTGGGAGACCAGAGATCCCAAACTGATTCCTTATTGTGATTATATGCAAGAGTTGATGAAGTCTTTTGACGAGATCACCTTCAAGCATATCCCTCGAGGTGAAAACCAGTTGGCCGACGCATTGGCAACACTGTCTTCTATGTTCAATGTTAACTGTGACAAGAGCTTGACTAATATCGAATTCAAGACCGAGCTCGCTTGCTGCGCATCACTACAAAGACAAAGAATAGATGAAGAGCCCGACGAGAAGCCTTGGTATCATGACATCAAGCAATACATCACTAATCAGGAATACCCACCTGGGGCATCAGAGAATGACAAGAGAACTCTCAGAAGATTGTCAAGGAATTTCTTCTTGAGTGGTGAAGTTCTCTACAAGAGAAACAATGATATGGTTCTCCTGAGGTGTGTTGCCAAAGAAGAAGCTGAAAGAATCATGAGAGATGTGCACGAAGGTTCGTTTGGAACCCACTCCAGTGGACACACTATGGCTAGAAAGATTTTGAGAGCTGGCTATTACTGGTTGTAAATGGAGTCTGATTGCTACAGTTTTGTGAGGAAGTGCCACAAGTGCCAGATCTACGCTGATCACATTCATGTACCGCCTGCTAAATTGAATGTCTTGACTGCGTCTTGGCCGTTCTCAATGTGGGGCATGGACGTCATAGGTCCAATTGAACCCAAAGCATCAAATGGGCATCGTTTCATCCTGGTCACCATTGACTATTTCACAAAGTGGGTTGAAGCTGCCTCATATTCGAGTATAACTAGTTCAGTGGTTGCCAAGTTTGTTAAGAAAGATCTGATCTGCCGTTACGGTCTTCCCGACAAAATCATCACTGATAATGGCAGCAACTTGAACAGCAGGATGATGAAGGACGTGTGCGCCGAGTTCAAGATTCAGCATCACAACTCATCCCCGTACCGTCCCAAGATGAATGGGGCAGTGGAAGCGGCCAACAAGAATATCAAGAAAATAGTGCAGAAAATGGTGGTAACCTACAAGGATTGGCATGAAATGCTCCCTTTCGCTTTGCATGGCTATCGTACCTCGGTGCGTACATCGACTGGGGCAACCCCTTTCTCTCTGGTATATGGGTCAGAAGCAGTGCTTCCTATTGAGGTTGAAATACCCTCCTTGTGGGTACTAATGGAAACCAAGTTGGAAGAAGCGGAGTGGGTACAGGCCCGTCTGGATCAGCTAAATCTCATTGAAGAAAAAATAATTGCAGCCTTGTGTCATGGGCAACTGTATCAGCAGAGGATGAAAACTGCCTTCGACAAGAAGGTTCGTCCCCGAGAATTCAATGAGGGAGATCTAGTACTCAAGAAGATTTTGCCTATTCAGAGTGATCCCCGCGGGAAGTGGACGCCCACCTATGACGGACCATACGTGGTCAAGAAAGCCTTTTCCGGAGGGGCGTTGATACTCACAAACATGGATGGCGAAGATCTGAAGAACCCAGCCAATATTGGTCAAGTGAAGAAGTATTATGCCTGAAAGAAATAAGTGAAAAAGAGAAAGATAAGCCAAGTAAAAATAGCTCGCTAGGTTGAAAACCCGAAAGGGTAGCCTAGGCAAAATCAGAGCGACCCGGTGGATTGAAAACCCGCAAAGGGCGATCCAGACAAAAATTAGGGTTAGAAAGCTTGCGCATGAAAAGTAGACAAGGGCATGCAACACCCTGAAGGTCTGGTTAAAAGGGTGGTCAAAGTCATGGAAACAAATGGTTGGCACTGTCCCACAGAGATGGACAGTCAGAAATTAGCTTTTCTCTTTTTCGTGTCTTTTTGTAGTTTAAACTTTCAAATGTATTGAACAGTCGGCGTAACTTTTTGTAAGGAGGGTTTCGTGTTAGGTTAAATTTTAACACTTTATAATATTTTATGTTTAAAACTAAATATAATTTTTTAAAAATAAAACCAAAAGAAAAAATATTCTTATTTAATGCGTCTAGAGTAAATTTTATTCTACAGAAGATAAATGAAAAATAAATCATTAATAAACAACTGACAATTGAATGTTTGTATAATATATTATAAATTATTTAAATTATTGTAACACCCTACCCTTTAGCTAGACTTTATAAAATCAGGATGCTAACCATTTCAATACAATCAGAGTGTAAACCTACTTAAAAAATTAAACATAACTTAACCTGACAGAATAAACCATCATTTCGTACTCCAGGAGTTGCAAACACCAATTGGAAACTTAAAGACATAACTAATAATCAGTTCGACATGAGTCGTTCTTAAAACTTGTTGTCATACCCCAATTTTGTCCGGCTTAGGTCAAAACCCTAATTTTCCCTAAAAATAAATAAATAGAAGAGCAAAGAGCATCATGCATTGCATTTAGGTTTCTAAAAGTCGTTTCAAAGCCTCTAAAATCATTTTTGGAGTCGGAATGCACTTTTTGGACAAATTAGGGTTTTTAGGGTAAAGGACATTTTGGTCATTTTTCACAACAGGATGATTTTCTGGTCAAAAATATGCATCCACAAAAAGTACATTTTATTCTATCAAGGATAATTTTTGTACAATTTTTAGAGAGAATATCCTAGTCCAAAATAATTAAAAATGCATTTTCCCTATTTTTATTGCATAAAAAAAAAAGCTAAAAGACCATTAAAAATTCCCCAATTATTAAATGACAATTTTTGTTGTCTAGGATAATTAGGGAGGCTATTTCATGGTGCCCAAAAATATACAACATATTTTCAATAGGTGCATTCTCATTTGCATGCCCAAAAATTCAAAATTCAAAAATCAAAAGGAGGAAGTGTCCTCAATAAGACAAAAGACCAAAAACAAGTTTTTTTTTATTTTTCCTCTCCCATTTCAGCCAATTATGCGCCACCCTCTCCCTTGTTTTCAATAAAAATCTTCTACACTCTTCTATTTCTTACTCATTAAGAATAGATTTGATATTATCTTTAACTTTGCCCCTTTTGGTAAATCCTCCCACCCACTCATACTCACTCCTTCACCAAAAAATGCAAAGTTCCCTCTTTAATAACATTTCTTCACAAAAATACCCTTAACCCTATTCTAGATCATTCCTCATATGAACCTTCATTCCAAAAATAGATTTTTTTCACATAAACCCCCTTCCCTTGTATGCGCCACTTACACCCCCTTTCTCACCCTCACTTGTGTTTTCTTACTACCCCTAATCCTTGTGCATTGCAATCTTGACCATTGATTTAAATTTTATCTCAAATCCTATTGGTTTGCAAGAAGCACATTGTCACAAATACCCTTAAGTTGGCTTTCATATAAAAACCCAAAAATAAGAGACAATAGAGGGGACACTCTCATTTTTACCCTAGCACCAAAACCTCTCCTCCCCTCTCTCTCCCTTGGCCGAAATCTTCTCCTCCTCCTCCTCCATTTTTCTTTTCAACTTTCATCCACCAAATCACTTCAAACTCACTCCATATTCATATATCTTCTTCCTTTCATCCTTAATTCCACATTTACATCGTCAAAGAGGTTATTTCTTCAAGGTTTGCGTGGCTATTGTGGTTGATTCTTGAGGATTGTTACTCTTGATTTTCATTTCTACTCTTGTTTAGCTTTGATCTAGAGGTAATTCTAATCTCTTTTGCATTTTTAGTTTTTTAGCATGTAGATTCTTCTTCTACTCCTCTTTCCTCTCTCAAAGAGGCTTAGAGGGCTCATTTCAAACATTATGACAAGGACATTGGGAGCCTTGGGTGTTTGAAGTGAGCCCTTGGCCTTGATGAGGGTGTTCTTGTGTTTTAACCATATGGTTTGCATTCTCACACCCATTTTTTTCATTTTTCTTTTCATTAAATATCATGTTGTAAATACAGATTTTTCTTACATATCATATGTTGCATGTTAATCTTGCATTTTCTTGTTTCATACCATGATGTGTAAATTTGGTTTTTGGCTTGATGTTGAGATATAGAGACTTTGATTGTGAGTACTAAAAAACCTAGGGTTTTGTTGTTTTTCCCTTTGATTGGTATGAATAGGAAGCATGATTTTATTTGATTAGTGTCTTGTAACATGGCATGATAGTTTAGGGTTTAATCTTGTGTTTTGTTCAAAGTGTTGATTGTGCATTTTGGCACAAAATAATTTAGTGTTTTGTTCATATATGGTTTCGGCCTTAGAGGCCTTTTTTAGGGTTCATTTTGTGCTTAAAATGTGTTGTTTGATCTTGTGTAGATGAGTATTGTAGCGACCGAAAAATCCGGGAAAGGATTCTTCGAAGGTTCATAGGAAGCCGCCACCGAAATTCTAGTTTAAGGGCAAATTCGGAAAATCCCTTTAGGTTTTAGGACGAGGCATTGTTAGGGTTCGGGAGTCGTTATGTGTGGGGAAGGTATTAGCACCCCACGACATCCATTGTCTAATTAATTTAAGATTTATTTAATTATTGCCCTTTTATTTATATAGAAAAAGACTTATTTAAATTTTGGTTTTTAGTGCTTGACAAGAGTTGAGTCTTGCTCCTACGTACCTCCGGATGCAATAGAGGAATCAAAGCTACGTAGTTCTTCCTGAAAAAGGTTTGTGGGTTGGTGTTTTTTAGTGTAGGGGTCCTAGGATTCCTTGAATGCATGACTCATCGATTCTAGGATTGACTAACCCGATTGTACAACCGACTTAGTCCCCTACTTTTGGAAAAAAAATAGTTTGTTCGTATTTATTAAGTTTTTAGGGTTACTGAACTGTACAGCTCATTGGCCCTAAAATAATGACTAACCCGGTTGTACAACCGACTTAGCCGTTTATTTAAGAAAAATAATCTATTCGTATTTATTAAATTTTCAGGGTTACTGAACTGTACAGCTCATTGGCCCTAAAATAATGACAAACCCGGTTGTACAACCGACTTAGCCGTTTATTGATACTGTAATGTAGTGAAGAAAATCAATTACACTATATAATATAATCATAATCACAATAAAAATATACACTTTGAGGGTTTAGTCACCGTATATTCTTATCAAGGGGCCATTACTCGCTATATATTGACATTATCCATGAGGAAACATTCTAGATTGAATACAACAAAGAGAATAAGAAACTATTAAATAAAAATTTAAAATTTAATTTCAATAATTTGAATCATATCCAACAAAAATCTTTAATGGCAATCCTTAAAAGCTCCTCCGCTAAACGGATCAACAGAACATTCAAATCAAAAAGATACATTCACCACGATTACTGGTATGAAATTTCCATTGAATCAGCAAAAATAATCTCATTTAGCATAAATCGAATTGAAAACGAATAGGTTAGAGTATCGATTAAAGACACGAAAAACACTTTGTTGCAATAACAAGTGTTGCCGAAATTCTCAAGGCCAAAATGACGTTCTCCTTCTGGGAATTGGTCACCAAGAGCTTTCTCAAGTTTAGAACCCGCATCACCCATCAGCGCGTAGAAACTCAGATTCCTTATCCAAGCCTCTTTAAAAATCTACCTTTTAGCCTCTTCTACCAAAACCCTGTTACTGCTCTTGCAACATCGCTACTGCTCTACCTTTTTTTTTAGATCATAGAAACCTCAGAACCGTGTTTAGTGGATTAGGGTTTCGATGTGAAACTCTAATCCTATTTTGGGTGATTTTAGCAGTAGTCTACTGCCTCTGTTTCTGTGTGTTTTAGACCCTAGGCTAACCGTTTATTTATAGGTAGAAATTAGGTTTTAGCATTAATTGTTGTTTGATTGGGCTTTTGCAGATCTGATAATGTGGGATTCTTTGAGCGATCTTGAGAGCAAGAGCACACCCAGAGATGCGATTTGCTCCTTTATTTAATTTTCGTTTTTATATTCTTTGTATTTTTAATATTATCATTTTTTGTATTTTTGGACATTTTGGACAATTAGACACTTTTTAAAATGTAAATAAAATTAAATAGATTTTTTTTTTGATATTTTTGGACTATATATATATATATGTATGTGCTCAAAATAAGGACAAAATAGAAAAGAAGTCCGCATGATGAGCCAAATTACGAGAAAATAACTCGAATAAACCCATTAGCAAGGAAACGACTCGGATAAACCCGATTAAGTTCGACTAGGCCCAAATACGAAAATTCAATTAAAGAATGTGCGAAAAGATCGATCATTCGCGCGCATTATTAATTTAAACAACGGCATTTGGAAGAGGTTAGTTGAGATTGACTTGGGTTGGTAAATGAGACACCTTTTTAATGATTCTCGCAATTGCGCCACTTCTGTACAAATAATAAAATAAGCGACTAAAGTGGAATACGAGACAAAATTGGGGTATAACATTCACTGCCTCTTTATTAGTATTTTACTAGAAAGTGATGATTTCTCGAACTTTCGTAGTAGAAATAGGAATAAAGATAAGATAGACACTAATTTTGTCCGCTAAAGGGGACGCGGAAAGTTTAAGGAATAATAGGGTTGGTTAACACTTGGTGCATTAACCGAGAACAAAATGAAGGATCGCTCGGGATCTGAAGGAGCACTAAGGCTCTGAAGGGCCGCTTGGGGCCTTAAAGGAGCACTAAAGATCTGAATGACCACTCGGGGTCTAGAAGGTTTCCTAGGCCTTAATAGAGGACCATCGTGGTCTGAAGGAGCGCTACTAGCTGCGATACTAGTAAAACGATCTGTGGGGCCTTTAGATTCGGCGGCGGCGGGGTCAAGATCAGATCCGGAATCGATATGTTGACCAATAGAGGGCGTCCACCATGTCTTAGGCTGACACAACTAGTCTGAAGGACCACTCGGGGTCTGCGAAGGTCCGTCGGGCTCGACTCCGACTTTGCGACTTGGGCCATTTAGGGTGTAACAACCCAGGTCCACCGCAGCGGCCACCCCAGCGCTATTACCTCACGATCTTTTGTACCCCCCTTGTAGAATTTTTGCCTTAGTGGGATTTGAACCTTGTACATGGGGCTCAAATACAAAGTTCCACTCTTTTCCCACTACCAATTGAGCCGCGGTTCAATTGGTAGTGGGAAAGAGTGGAACTTTGTATTTGAGCCCCATGTACAAGGTTCGAATCCCACGGAAGGCAAAAATTCTACAAGGGGGGTAGAAAAGATCGTGAGGTACACACGGGCCATGAGAGAGGGCCCGGGGTGTTACATAGGGCACTGCTCTGAAGGACCACTTGGGGTCTATAGGGATCCACCTGGTGATCCGTGATATGATATGAGATCAACGCTTAAAGCGCTGATATTAGAGGAACAAACATAGGGAACGACACTTATCGTGTTTATCCGAGCACACCTAACAAATGCATCTTCCCGAGGAGGGAAAAGCTTTCTTCTTTTGGCAATGCAATGATTTTTTTTCTCTTTTGTTTCTTGTTACGTAATAAATGCATGAAATGCAAATGTGAATATGATGCAAATGAAATGATTGAATGCTAATGCCATGGTGCATGCATGATGCGATGATAGTATATGATATGAGTGATTGGGTGCAAAACATTTTTTTGTAATGATAAGATGCGAGACTTTGGATGCGAGAAACATGGGTGAATATTGATCATTCTTTGGAAAAATTAGTTTTGATTCAAACTTCGGCATTCTCAAGGTTGTTATTTACAGACATTGATGTGAACAAGTACTTGCAAGCTCGCTTCTTTTATCTCTCTGAAGCATTGTTAAGAAAACATGTATAGTAGTGCAAACATAGATGAATGAGTCAGTTAACTTGGTTCAAGGGTATGGACGAATGCGACGTATGAAAGGGTGAATGATTGGTTAGTCTTTGTCAATGTCATGAAAGGTAGGTTTTCCCAAGCCAAGGAATGCAGGACTGCCCCAATTTAGATTTGATGACGGTGAGTGTCTGCCCCTGTCTGGTGGTGACAAGCTAGGGGTGTAGAAGACGATGAGTTGGGAATGCATTGGCTTTGCAAGGTGGCAAGTAGGAGATGTTGTCTCAACCCGCAGAGTTTGATGTTTCCCTAATTATGGTAAGGACAAGATTGCCCCGACTAGAGTAGAAACATTTAGGATAGTGAGTTGAGAAATTGCCCCGGTATGCTTTTTTGGCTGTGAATATGGCAAGGGGATGAGATGGGTGTAGGGTGAATTTTCCCATTTGAAGGTGGAGTGAAGAGCAACAGGATTGCCCCACTTGGAATGGTATTTTGAATGGTTGGCTTTAGTGAGATTGGAAAAGGTGACGGAGTTTGGAATTTGTCTGGTATGGCTATAGGCTGGATGTGGTATGACACTGTACAAATTTCCCCAAGTTAGATGGTGAAAAGGATGCCCCGCTTTAGGATATAGGTGACGATCCTAGTATAAACTTTTGGTTATCTTTTGAATGACTCTCATACTATGATAGTCTTGAGTTTGCTATGACGAAAACTGCACTTGGTGATAACTAAGCCTTGAATGAATCTCTGGGGTGCAAGTCCTCTTTGATTTTTTTTTTTTTTGAGAAATATGTTTTTTCTAGCAAACGTATTGTAAATAAATAAACTTATTTGTCCTAAGATTAAAACTTTGAGAAAACAAAAGCAATCGGTCGTTGATCGGAATGGATTTTTCGGAGTTGTGATGTGGTTGATGGTTAATGGTTCAGGAAGGAAGGGATAATTGGGCTCAAAGAAGATGATTTTTTTTATTGAGCGGTATGATTTGACTAATGGTTAATGGTTTATGAAAGAAGGGTTTATTAGGCTCAATGAGGTGTTTTGAGGTTTTATTGCGATAAGAACCTCTTATGTACATCATGGTAGAATGGATCTGTTTAGGGATGTGACTTGGCCAAGGGTTTGTGCAGGATAGGATATTGAGGACAAGGGAAGTGTTTGGGGGTTTATTTCAGACAAGGATCTCTTATGCATTTAATGGTAAGAAGTATCAGCTCATAATTGTACCACTTTTGCTTTTTCGTGGTTTTTCGACCCTCTTTTTTTTATTTCACTTTCTTTTTTTTTTGTTTTAATTTTTTCTTTTTCTTTCTTTCGAGCTGAATGACTTGATAAAAATGATACACCATTTTTGATGTGGAATTGATCCTTGTCTAGGGTGATTGAAAGTTTCTTTGGATTTTGGCTTAAGGTGGGTGGCAAAGGATTTCTTGAGGATATGGGAAGATAGTCAAACTTCATTTCAGAACATGATTGCTAGTTTTCTCAAAAATTAACTTAAGGACAATAATTTACTTATTTACAAAATATTTGCTCTTTTCTTTATTTTTTTTATGCCCTAATTTTTGCTTAGGCCGCTCTTACGGGTTTTCAACCTAACGGGCCTTTTTGAATTTTTTTTTGTAAAGGACTTGCGCCAAGGGAATACAACGTCGACAAGGTATTTTAGAGATCACAAATTTGCCCTAGTATGGAGGACCTAAAGTGTATCAGTGAGAACAAACCAAAAAGTTTACTAGGTAGGGGAGTATGTACTTTAGGGTGGCCGGGGTGGGATCAGACTTGGACGAGGGATGATGATAAGTTACGGACATTAACCGACTCCAACAAGAATGAAGACACATGTTACACACAAGTTACTATACAAATGCTTCATAGAGAGTTAACATTAGTTTTAACATGCAAGAAAATTTTGGTGGACCATTTCGGTTTTTCATCATGGGGTGGATAAGATGTAACACTTTGTTGAAAAAAAAAGATGTGAACGAGCCGCTAATTTGAAAAATTGAGTGTCTTAAAACGCCTTGAGCTTGCAACTAAGTATGACTAAACTTTTTCAAAAAGAATGATTTACCTCACAAGAATGTCTCACCTCTCATCACAATTTTTTTCTAGAATTATGCTTATTTTTTTTTGTAATGCATGATGTAACTATGCAAATGAATGAGTGTGCATGAAATGCGAATGAATGTATGTGAAATGCGAATGTAATGATAATGTATGTGAATGAAATGATAATGTATGATTTTATTTATCGCGTCGGGGAATTATAAGTTTTACGTTTGGAGAGTAAAGTACAAAGTTTGACTTTGACTTTAGCATGCATGGCTTCTCTCCAAAATAAAGCTTTTAATTCTCAGGCAGTCGTAACATAAGATGTTTATTTTTGTAATGCAAAGAAAAAAAATGCATGAGGTATGGTTTCTAAGAAACTTGCGGTAAATAATGATTTGGGTTTTTGACTTTTTAATTTTTTTTATTTTTGGATAAAAGACGGTAAGCACAAATATTTGTTTGAATGCAAGGGTATGAATCTCCTTTGTGACCCTAGAAATGTATCTTACAGAGTGGGTCTAAGGTTCCTTTTATAGTGAACCTCACAGGGATAGTTCTAAAGAATCCTATACATGGTCCCTAGAGCCAAGGACTCCAGTCAAGAACACTAACCCCATCAATAGGCAAGCTATTAGAAGGGATAGCATCCTCAAAAGGAATCAAACTCTAGGTGAGATTTTCGTGACCACCCAACGAGACGTACGTCCCGCAGGCCATCACTACGCAATCTCGTTCTAACGTAGGTTTATGCTCGAGTCCGGGTATAGGACTTTTCTCACAAGTGTGTGATGTGTAGAAGTGAAGTGTGTGTAGGAGCAATTTAACAACAAACCAAAAACTGCAAACAGACAAACAAACATATATACAAATATCGTCTTCTATCCTAGGGTTTTCACAAATAAATAATATAATTATGCAAAAGCAAATAAACAAATAAAAGGGTAAAAATTGAATTAATCCTAATTAATTAGACTAGGTTTTGACTCTCTAAAAATAGATAAGTCCCCAGTGAAGTCGCCAGCTGTAGCGACCGAAAAATCCGGGAAAGGATTCTTCGAAGGTTCATAGGAAGCCGCCACCGAAATTCTAGTTTAAGGGCAAATTCGGAAAATCCCTTTAGGTTTTAGGACGAGGCATTGTTAGGGTTCGAGAGTCGTTATGTGTGGGGAAGGTATTAGCACCCCACGACATCCATTGTCTAATTAATTTAAGATTTATTTAATTATTACCCTTTTATTTATATAGAAAAAGACTTATTTAAATTTTGGTTTTTAGTGCTTGACAAGAGTTGAGTCTTGCTCCTACGTACCTCCGGATGCAATAGAGGAATCAAAGCTACGTAGTTCTTCCCGAAAAAGGTTTGTGGGTTGGTGTTTTTTAGTGTAGGGGTCCTAGGATTCCTTGAACTGTACAGCTCACTGATTCCTAGGACGCTGACTAACCCGATTGTACAACCGACTTAGTCCCCTACTTTTGGAAAAAAAATAGTTTGTTTGTATTTATTAAGTTTTCGGGTTCTTGAATCAGCATGCACTCATTGGCCTAAAATAATGACTAACCCGGTTGTACAACCGACTTAGCCGTTTATTTAAGAAAAATAATCTATTCGTATTTATTAAATTTTCAGGGTTACTGAACTGTACAGCTCATTGGCCCTAAAATAATGACTAACTCGGTTGTACAACCGACTTAGCCGTTTATTTAAGAAAAATAATTTATTCGTATTTATTAAATCTTCAAGGTTACTGAACTGTACAGCTCATTGGCCCTAAAATAATGACTAACCCGGTTGTACAACCGACTTAGCCGTTTATTGATACTGTAATGTAGTCAAGAAAATCAATTACACTATATAATATAATCATAATCACAATAAAAATATACACTTTGAGGGTTTAGTCACCGTATATTCTTATCAAGGGGCCATTACTCGCTATATATTGACATTATCCATGAGGAAACATTCTAGATTGAATACAACAAAGAGAATAAGAAACTATTAAATAAAAATTTAAAATTTAATTTCAATAATTTGAATCATATCCAACAAAAATCTTTAATGGCAATCCTTAAAAGCTCCTCCGCTAAACGGATCAACAGAACATTCAAATCAAAAAGATACATTCACCACGATTACTGGTATGAAATTTCCATTGAATCAGCAAAAATAATCTCATTTAGCATAAATCGAATTGAAAACGAATAGGTTAGAGTATCGATTAAAGACCTGCAAAACACTGTTGCAATAACAAGTGTTGCCGAAATTCTCAAGGCCAAAATGACGTTCTCCTTCTGGGAATTGGTCACCAAGAGCTTTCTCAAGTTTAGAACCCGCATCACCCATCAGCGCGTAGAAACTCAGATTCCTTATCCAAGCCTCTTTAAAAATCTACCTTTTAGCATCTTCTACCAAAACCCTGTTACTGCTCTTGCAACATCGCTACTGCTCTACCTTTTTTTTTTGATCATAGAAACCTCAGAACCGTGTTTAGTGGATTAGGGTTTCGATGTGAAACTCTAATCCTATTTTGGGTGATTTTAGCGAAGAGTCTCACGCCTCTGTTTCTGTGTGTTTTAGACCCTAGGCTAACCGTTTATTTATAGGTAGAAATTAGGTTTTAGCATTAATTGTTGTTTGGTGGGCTTTGCGAGATCGATAATGTGGGCTTCTTTGAGAAGTCTTGGAGAGCAAGAATGCACTTTGCAGAATTACCGATGCCGCTCCTTTATTTAATTTTCGTTTTTATATTCTTTGTATTTTTAATATTATCATTTTTTGTATTTTTGGACATTTTGGACAATTAGACACTTTTTAAAATGTAAATAAAATTAAATAGATTTTTTTTTTGATATTTTTGGACTATATATATATGTATGTGCTCAAAATAAGGACAAAATAGAAAAGAAGTCCGCATGATGAGCCAAATTACGAGAAAATAACTCGAATAAACCCATTTGGAAGGAAACGACTCGGATAAACCCGATTAAGTTCGACTAGGCCCAAATACGAAAATTCAATTAAAGAATGTGCGAAAAGATCGATCATTCGCGCGCATTCTTAATTTAAACAACGGCATTTGGAAGAGGTTAGTTGAGATTGACTTGGTTGGTAAATGAGACACCTTTTTAATGATTCTCACAATTGCGCGACTTCTGAACAAATAATAAAATAAACGACTAAAGCTGGAATACGGACAAAATTGGGGTATAACAAGTATAATTGTGTTAATGTGTTTTTTTTCACTTTTAACCACTCATTTATGTTTTTACCTTACCACTCATTAACTTTTTACCAAAAGTAAAAAAAAAAACATTTTAACTTTTTACTTTACCATCTCATTAAATAATTACCATTCACCTCATGCATTTTTACTTTACCCTTCACTAATTTTTTTTTTTTACTAAAAGTTTCACCACTTATCAATTTGCAAAAATACCCAAAACATATTCTCACTTGCATTTCAAACTTTTTATCTTCATAAAATAAACCCCAAAACATTTTTACCACTTTCAAGACCAAAAACATTTCAAATCATTTCCAAAACACTAAAACCCAAAAAACATTTTACCACTTTCTTACCTAAACTTTTTACCATTCCTCACCAAAACACTTTCACATTCATACATATTCATTCATACTTAGTCTATGTGATATTCTCATGCATTCTCATATGTTTATGTCCCTTGCATCCTTTTATGCACCCTTGTATATATGCCACGCATTCATAAATAAAATGCTAGTCATCCATTCACTTGTATGCTTTGCATCCATTCTAAAATGCTAGCCACCCATTCACTTGTATACTTTGCATCCATTCTTAAATGTTCATGCGTCCATTAATACCATGTCTTGCATTCAATAATGCACATTCATTCCTTGTATACTCATGCATTCACATGCTTGCCTAATCATGCATCCAATAATGCCATGTCTTGCATTCTATAATGCACATTCATCCTTGTATATTCATGCATTCACATGCTTGCCTAATCATGCATCCAATAATGCCATGTTTTGCATTCAATAATGCACATTCATTCCTTGTATACTCATGCATTCATATGCTCGCCTAATCATGCATCTTTGCTTACATGTTCAATCATCCAACTAAGAATACCCTATGCCTATAATTAATTGTATCGCTTGTTCATGATGCCACTTAAAGGTCTTGACTTGATTGTGTGCAAACCTCCCCCATGCATGTGCTCTTATATGAAGACGTAAGCCTACTACATGTGTAGCATAGAATCATTAAGACAAATGCACCTCTCTCACACACACTCGCACAATTATTTGTAGAACTTTGTCTCGCATCGTTGACAATTGAATCCCTTAATTCTATGGGCATGCTTAAACTTAGTTGATGATTAACATGTTCTTGTCTGTGTGATTAATTGAACATGTTTGAACTTCATTCATTCATCTCGCATTTGGTTATCGATTTAGGGTTGATTGAAGTGTTCTACTTGTTTTCAAAAATCTTTTTCCAAATCAAACCATATTCTAAACTAGTTTTTTTTCAAATCAAAAATCAAATGCTTTCCCAAATAAATAACCTTTTTTTTCCTATGTTTTCCCTAAAAAGAACTCATAAGGAGGCAAGTCGGACGTACGGCCGGTGTTGTTTAGCGTCCTAAGACCGGAGCTGTACAACTCGAACGTCTTAGGATACTTATGAGAAATAAAACATGTAATTACCAACCTTAAACCCCTATTTCAAAAATGAGTAAGGAATCAAGTTGGATGTACGTCCGGGTTGGTTAGCGTCTCGGGGTTAGCGAGCTGTACAGTTCGTGCGAGCCTGAGACACTTGCTCAAATAAGAACAGCCAACTCCCAACCAATTTTTTCAAGTAAATTCAAATCAATTTTTTCAATAAGTAGGGGGCACGTCGTCCGTACGGGCGGGTATGTCTATGTTTTAGGGTTAGTGGACTGTATAGTTCAGACCCGAGAACCCCTACAATAAAAAACACCAACGCGCTTCTTTTCAAAAAAATCACAAAAGCCGTCTTCAGACGCAAAAGCATCTATTCAAAAATCATCAAAAGCCGTCTTCGGACGCAAAAGACAAGAACTACGTAGTTTTGATCCCTCTTCCCAGTGAGGGTACGTTGGAGCGGGTTCCTATCCCGTCAAGCACCCTTTTAAAAAATCTTTGTTTTGTTCCGCTTTTCAAAGATACCAAAAACGTCTCTTTCCCCGCTTTAATAAAACAATTTGCTCAAACGAAATAAAAAGAAAAGAAAAGAAGTAGAACAAAATCATTCCAAATCAACTTTTTCCAAAACCGCACATCAAATTAAAGGTTCCCTTTCGGTAGAAAGGAGGTACGGGGTGCTTATACATTCCCCGTACCTAACTGACCCCCGAATCTACATCTCTAGTTTTCGAAAAGACCACCCGCTTTGTACATAAAAGACGTTTTTGCAATATTTTCGTCTCAAAACTAAAATATTGATGGCGGCTTCATAAACTTTCCCACGTTGTACATCGAGAAATCCAAATCGGATTTTTCGGGGTGCAACACTTGTTCATATCCGAAAGTGAGGTTTACATAAACTACAACTTAAATTATAATAATCATAAGTTAAAATCTCTACATGAACTTGGTTACATAACTAACCCTAGGATAGTCTAGGAAAACATAAAATATTGATCACAAGGGAGCTTCTAAGCTTCTAAACTTCTCTATTTGTTTGACCTGTCCTTCTTATCTATAAAACACCACATTATAAATAGTGAGATAAAAATCTCAGCGAGTTCGTTCAATACCCCTCACAACTAAACTCTCGGGCCTCAAGGCACAAGGACCGTGCCTTCCTGCGTGTAAAAATAACCTGAGGGACAGAAACATACGAACGGTCTGGGCCTAGGGGCACACTGACCGAGTTCTTTCATCAGGATACTCAAAAACTCTGTTTATTCAAAAATTTACCACTCATTTGATTCCTAATCCTTGTGTTGGTTTAATATGTGTTGGTTTAATATGACCCCTGCATTGTATAAACATTGACCTTCATATTTCAGTAAACATAATGTGTTGGTTTAATGAAATTAGTATGTATGACCCCTACGATGCACGAGTAGACAAAATATTTTGTAATATTTTAATTGTTAAATATTGTTGGATCATATTAGTATGTATGACCTTCATATTTCAGTAAACATAATGTGTTGTTTTGCATAATAATATATTTTATAAAGAAACATGTATTAAATAATTATTCGATAAAACTTAAATATTTTAGGTTGGCAATGTGAACATAATATTAAAGTTTTTTATTGTTTGATCATTTGTACTTTTTTTTTACAGATTTTGTTATAGCAAATTATAAAATTATGAACATATATAAATTTATATATTTATATTTGTGGTTCAAGGTTTTGTTGTCAAAAACAAAATTGTGGTTCAAGGTATGGGTGAAATTTTGTACCTATAAATGGGGATCCCTGTAGGACTGCCCCATTCGAGGCCCCGTGGGCTAGGTATTTTCCCCTGTGGAGATGGGATAGAAACACCCCATCCCCCCCCCCCCAGTCAAAGTGGGGATGGGGATGGGGATCATACTATCTGCCACACGAGGAACCCATCCCAAATCCCATATTTATTCACTACAAAAAAACGGTCATTAGCGAGGGACTATTCGGTTGCTAACATGACCAATTCCGTCGCTAATTGCCATTAGCGAGGGACCAGTTCGGTCGCTAATTCCCTCCTCGCTAATGCAATTAGCGAGAGAAATTGCATTCCGTCGCTAATTAACCACGGCCAGTTCCCTCGCTAATTCCCTCACTAATTAGCTAGGGACACATATTCCCTCGCTAACTGCCACGCCTGCACATCCTATTGGTGACTGCCACGTGTCTGACGTCCCTCGCTAATTCCCTCGCTAAAGTCCAAAAAAATAATTTTTTTTTTAAAACCTGCTTATTTATTAATAAATAATAAAACATAAAATACCTAAATCAATATAAATACAAAATTTCTAAAAATGTTCCATCAGAACAAAAAATCTTTTTGAAAAGTCAATCCAAATCAACACGTAAAATCAAATGTCAACACAACACAAAATACTGAAATGTCATAACAAAATACTCAAATGTAAAAAAAATAATACAAAGAGTACTAAAAGGACCCGTCATCAGACTCCTCAGACCCCTCAAAAACTCGATACTCAAACTCATCAGACTCCCCAAGTTTCTGCGCAGGCTGAGACGTACTGTAACGCCCCAAATTTTATTAGAAATTATTTGGAGTTGATTTGATAGGGTAGTGGACCATGTTGAGAAGGACTAAAATTGATGTTATAAATACTTAATATAAGATGATGATTATTATTAATCTCAAAAAAAAAAGATGATGATTATTATTATTATTATTATTATTATTATTATTATTAATATTATTATTAATATTATTATTATTGTTATTATTAAAAGCAAGTTTCTAGGGAAAACCAAAGTGGTTATAGAAGGGAGGAAAAGTAGCATATGGTTGGGAATTAAAAATCAAATTAAAAAAAGGGTTAGAGTGTTGATGCTCATTTAAATAAGGAGTGGGGTGTAGTAAATAAATGGGGAGTGTTTTAGTTAAATAGGGAGGGATATGAGAAAGTAATTAGGAGGTGCAATTAGGGCCCATTGGAGTTAAGTGGCCCAAACCCAATTAATAAAAACATTAGGGTCTTAGGAGAAACCCTCATTAGAAGCAAAAGATCAAAAATTAGAAAGGAGAGGAGAGTGAGAAGAGTGTGACGGCTAGGGCTTGAGAGAGAGGGAGAGAGATTGCGTGAAGAACCAAGAAGGAAGAAGAAAACGTGGATTGTTGGTGTCTAGGGAGTGTTCTTGAGAGCTTTGGTCTTCTTCTTCAATTTTAAAAGGTATGGGGGCTCTCTTTCATAGTTAATAATTTATAAACCATGAAATCATAGGGATTAGGTGTTAGGAGTAGTTGTTTAAATTGATTCATGAAGTATTTGAGTGATTGGGTGATTGTTTGATTTTATATGTGATTGAATTGAAAGGTTATTGTATTGATTGTTGATATTAAGGTGTTATAACATGAATTTAATGCAATATGATGTGTAATAGGTGTTAATTAATATGGAGATGATTGGTTGTTAAATTGATATAATTGAATAGGAGAAATATTGGTGCTTGTTAGGTGTTTGATAGATTGTTTGAATTAGAGTTGAGTAGGAGTGTGTATGTTGATGATGAGCTTTCCTTGTTTATGGTTTTTGTGTGTTTTCTGGACACTGTTTCGGTTTTTCTCAACTGGTACTGTTTGGTTGATCCAAAAATTGTGTGGCTAATTGTTTTTGAAAATAGACTTAAGGCCGGTCGTTTTGGCACTGGTTTCGTTCAATTCGGAGTTGTGTAGCTCAAGTTATGAGTCTCTAAAGTTAGGTCAAATTTCTGGAGTCAAACTGGGAGTAGGTTCAGTTTTTGCAGGTTTTGTGTGATCAATTGAACTCTGTTTTGAGTGATTCTTACTTCATTGAAGAATAGACTTAATTATCTACGAAATAGGCACTGATTTCACTGAGTTTCATTAAGAAATGAGAAAGAAAATTTGGTTGCAAGTTGGGTAAAGCGTTCTGTCCGATTTTGGTACCTCAGTGTAGTGTTTTGAAAAACTGTACCAACTGGACACTTATTTTGAAAAACTAAAATCATAGGTAGAAACTACACTCAGAGGGCTTTCCAATGAGTGGTCTTTTGTAATTTTTCGATGTCGCTTTCTATTTTAAATAATTCGCCGAAGTAGGAGTACTGCTGTAGGAATCCAGCACTTTGTGCGGGTGTTGCCAATGTTACCCAAAATGTCAAAAATACTGTTTTGGTCCCTCTGAACTTTTTAGTCCCCAAAAATGTTATTTTGGTCCTTAGGTGTGGGTTTAGTCCCTGGTGTTGACTTTAGTCCTTTGGTGTAGAATTAGTCTTGGTGATCTTTTAGTCCCTATAGAATTTCTATTTGTGGTGTGGTGTATTATTGGTGAATAAATATTGGTGAGTTGGGGTCTATGACCTTTCCTTTGGTGTTGGTGAGCCCACAAGGCTATTGGTGAGCATGCTATTGCATTATTTTGGTGATTTGGTGTTTCTGGTGCATAGTCATGGTGTCGCATAATCATATGCATTTTTGGTGAATAGGCCTCGGCCTCTGAAAATATTTTGGTGTTTTGGTGAATGCCCTCAAGGCAATTTTGGTGATGGATCCACATGCATATACCCGGTGGAGTTTTGGGTTGCATCTCATGCATTACATACATGTTTCAGTGATTGATTGGGTGTTCATAAATATAATAGTGTATTGGTGTAAGCTGTATTTATGGTGTAAGCAGTATTTGTATGTATCTTGTATTTGGTGTATGCTTGTAGTTATGGTGTATTTTTGTGTAAGCTTGTACTTGGTGTAAGCTGTATTAATGGTGTATGTGAATTGATTGTATCTCTCGGTGTGCCTATTCTCTCTGTGTTTCTTGTTTTATCTATTATTTCCTATGCATTGAGACTCACCCTACTGCGTCGTGTTGCCTCGTATGTCGGCAACCTGCAGGTGACGGTGACTGAAGGTGACTAGAGATCCTTCTTCTAGTGTGGTCGAGTCAGCTCTGATACGTAGCACCGGGGGGTGTTTAGTTGTTATTTCTTATATATTTGAACTAAGATGTTAAGTTATTATTTCCACTGCTGTAGTATTTTGTCCTCGGACATTGTTGGTGCTATGTATCATTTACTGAAGTTTATTTTGACTAATACTTTGGAGTTTTATTTTAATTACTATTTTGGAGTTGTTTAAGGTGTTTTGTTTTAAATGTGACACCCTCGGGTGGTCTCACTGAAAGTTTTTACGCACTCTGATTTTCAAAATTAATTGAATAGTAGTTATGGTAGAAATGGGGTGTTACATAAGTGGTATCAGAGCAGTTCGGTCCGGTCCGCCAAGTTGTCGAGTCTGTTAACCCTCGAGTCTTGGTACTCGTTCTAAGTTATAGTTATGTTGTTGTTTATTGCTGTCGAATGTTGTGAACGTCTAGGTCTTGTGTTGTCTGCTATGATTGATCTTGTATTGCCTGGTGTGTTCTTCTGTGTCCCTTGTCGATCTTGACGGAGACTTTGTTATGAATTTTTGTTTGCCGTTGGATGGGGTAATTGTAATCTTGGGTATGAACTGGTTAGAGCATAACCATGTTCCTATTAGTTAAATTTTCGAGGACGAAAATATTCTAAGTGGGGAGAGAGTAACGCCCCAAATTTTATTAGAAATTATTTGGAGTTGATTTGATAGGGTAGTGGACCATGTTGAGAAGGACTAAAATTGATGTTATAAATACTTAATATAAGATGATGATTATTATTAATCTCAAAAAAAAAAAGATGATGATTATTATTATTATTATTATTATTATTATTATTATTAATATTATTATTAATATTATTATTATTGTTATTATTAAAAGCAAGTTTCTAGGGAAAACCAAAGTGGTTATAGGAGGGAGGAAAAGTAGCATATGGTTGGGAATTAAAAATCAAATTAAAAAAAGGGTTAGAGTGTTGATGCTCATTTAAATAAGGAGTGGGGTGTAGTAAATAAATGGGGAGTGTTTTAGTTAAATAGGGAGGGATATGAGAAAGTAATTAGGAGGTGCAATTAGGGCCCATTGGAGTTAAGTGGCCCAAACCCAATTAATAAAAACATTAGGGTCTTAGGAGAAACCCTCATTAGAAGCAAAAGATCAAAAATTAGAAAGGAGAGGAGAGTGAGAAGAGTGTGACGGCTAGGGCTTGAGAGAGGGAGAGATTGCGTGAAGAACCAAGAAGGAAGAAGAAAAACGTGGATTGTTGGTGTCTAGGGAGTGTTCTTGAGAGCTTTGGTCTTCTTCTTCAATTTTAAAAAGGTATGGGGGCTCTCTTTCATAGTTAATAATTTATAAACCATGAAATCATAGGGATTAGGTGTTAGGAGTAGTTGTTTAAATTGATTCATGAAGTATTTGAGTGATTGGGTGATTGTTTGATTTTATATGTGATTGAATTGAAAGGTTATTGTATTGATTGTTGATATTAAGGTGTTATAACATGAATTTAATGCAATATGATGTGTAATAGGTGTTAATTAATATGGAGATGATTGGTTGTTAAATTGATATAATTGAATAGGAGAAATATTGGTGCTTGTTAGGTGTTTGATAGATTGTTTGAATTAGAGTTGAGTAGGAGTGTGTATGTTGATGATGAGCTTTCCTTGTTTATGGTTTTTGTGTGTTTTCTGGACACTGTTTCGGTTTTTCTCAACTGGTACTGTTTGGTTGATCCAAAAATTGTGTGGCTAATTGTTTTTGAAAATAGACTTAAGGCCGGTCGTTTTGGCACTGGTTTCGTTCAATTCGGAGTTGTGTAGCTCAAGTTATGAGTCTCTAAAGTTAGGTCAAATTTCTGGAGTCAAACTGGGAGTAGGTTCAGTTTTTGCAGGTTTTGTGTGATCAATTGAACTCTGTTTTGAGTGATTCTTACTTCATTGAAGAATAGACTTAATTATCTACGAAATAGGCACTGATTTCACTGAGTTTCATTAAGAAATGAGAAAGAAAATTTGGTTGCAAGTTGGGTAAAGCGTTCTGTCCGATTTTGGTACCTCAGTGTAGTGTTTTGAAAAACTGTACCAACTGGACACTTATTTTGAAAAACTAAAATCATAGGTAGAAACTACACTCAGAGGGCTTTCCAATGAGTGGTCTTTTGTAATTTTTCGATGTCGCTTTCTATTTTAAATAATTCGCGAAGTAGGAGTACTGCTGTAGGAATCCAGCACTTTGTGCGGGTGTTGCCAATGTTACCCAAAATGTCAAAAATACTGTTTTGGTCCCTCTGAACTTTTTAGTCCCCAAAAATGTTATTTTGGTCCTTAGGTGTGGGTTTAGTCCCTGGTGTTGACTTTAGTCCTTTGGTGTAGAATTAGTCTTGGTGATCTTTTAGTCCCTATAGAATTTCTATTTGTGGTGTGGTGTATTATTGGTGAATAAATATTGGTGAGTTGGGGTCTATGACCTTTCCTTTGGTGTTGGTGAGCCCACAAGGCTATTGGTGAGCATGCTATTGCATTATTTTGGTGATTTGGTGTTTCTGGTGCATAGTCATGGTGTCGCATAATCATATGCATTTTTGGTGAATAGGCCTCGGCCTCTGAAAATATTTTGGTGTTTTGGTGAATGCCCTCAAGGCAATTTTGGTGATGGATCCACATGCATATGCCCAGTGGAGTTTTGGGTTGCATCTCATGCATTACATACATGTTCTGGTGATTGATTGGGTGTTCATAAATATAATAGTGTATTGGTGTAACTGTATTTATGGTGTAACCGTATTTGGTGTAACTGTATTTGGTGTAACTGTAGTTATGGTGTATTTGGTGTAACTGTACTTGGTGTAACTGTATTAATGGTGTATGTGAATTGACTGTATCTCTGGTGTGCCTATTCTACTGTGTTTCTTGTTTTATCTATTATTTCCTATGCATTGAGACTCACCCTACTGCGTCGTGTTGCCTCGTATGTCGGCAACTCGCGGTGTGATGGATCAAGGTGACTAGAGATCCTTCTTCTAGTGTGGTCGAGTCAGCTCTGATACGTAGCACCGGGGGTGTTTAGTTGTTATTTCTTATATATTTGAACTAAGATGTTAAGTTATTATTTCCACTGCTGTAGTATTTTGTCCTCGGACATTGTTGGTGCTATGTATCATTTACTGAAGTTTATTTTGACTAATACTTTGGAGTTTTATTTTAATTACTATTTTGGAGTTGTTTAAGGTGTTTTGTTTTAAATGTGACACCCTCGGGTGGTCTCACTGAAAGTTTTTACGCACTCTGATTTTCAAAATTAATTGAATAGTAGTTATGGTAGAAATGGGGTGTTACACGTACTCTGCTGAGACTGAAAAAGCTCCATCATCCTCTTCATGTCATTCTCCATCTTTTGCTCCAACTCTCGCTTTTGCATCTACATCATTTGCTGCCACTCTAGCTTTTGCATCTCACTCTCTTGCAGCTTCTGTTGCGTAGCATGCAGCTCCTCCTCCATCTTCCTAAACCGCCCTCTCTCCGAATCTGATTGAGTAGAAAATGGTGGTCGTCTTCTAGAAGCTCTACTAGGGTCAACACCAGACGGGCTCATTAATGGAGCCAAGGGCCCCGTACCGTACAGGCGACCCTTGTTCCAACCCGCTACTTTCTCCCAATGTGCATTCGATAGAGCTATCAAATCAGGAGTAAGTTGACCAGGTGTTTCAGAGTTCCAGTTCCCCTGAGTCGTTGAACCCATCTCCTGAGTATGTGCCTCCTGTTTTGTATAACCACAAAACATAGCATAATTAGTGCTCCATTCATTTTAACAAAGCAACATATATGCATATATAATACAATTCAAGTTGTGTATTTACCTGAGTAACCCTCGCGCGCTCCTCAACATAGTGATCTTGAGTACCCTTCCTTACATGGGTGGCCTTGTGAAGCTCAGCAGCAGTGGGAGGGCGTCACAACTTCTTACTCTGTAAAATGAAAAACATTTTCAACATTTGTTAACTAATTAAGTAATGTAAAAAAGCACACAAATATTTAAAATAATTTACCAATCGAATAGCATGTTGAGCCTGGCTTATAGACTCAACACAGTTAAGCGAGCCACCCTTTTCTGAGTTTCTATTCTGCTTTGCCTTTTCAGAATTATGCTTGAACTTCTCTGTTTCCCAATGTGCCTTGAAGGCATTCCAAACATTTTCACCCATGTAAGGAGGCCTCACATTTCCACGCCTCAACTTATACAACATATCAGGCAATTGTTGACCAAACCTCGAGAGAAAACATCTAGGACTTCTTCATCATCTTTGTTGGTGCCATGTCACTTTGTTCTGTATTAAACATAATGAAAGTATGTATTAGTAATAATATTAAACATTACCAAACATTAAATTAAAACTAACAATATATATAGGTACATAATGACATAATTAATAGACACTTACCCTAAAAAAATCCAACAGGTCTCCCTTCTCTTTGTCACTAACTTTTCTCCACTTTTTATGGTAAGTTTGAAAATATTTCTTCTGGATCACATATGTGATGCTTGATGAAGCTGCCTTCGACGGAACAAGTCTACATAATGAAAAAAATATATCAAACAATCAAATATATATATATATATATATAAGTTGTTGCATAATTAACTTAAATTAAAAAAAATCCAACCAATATAATACTTACGTGTTACCATATGGATAAATGATGTAGAGCTTTTTGTTGTTGATATAAACCACCTCCACTCTCTCGTCATCAACCACCTCCACTCCCGGCTCATTAGCACCATCACCACCAACATGATCATCCTCCGGTGTGGGCATAGGTAATTCAGGCGACGTGCCAATATGCCCAGTCGATGTACCCATATGCTCAGTCGATGTGCCTATATGCTCAGGTGGCATATGCCCAGCTGTATACCCAGGAGGTGGGGGGAAGAGTCCATTTGTATACTGGGAGTCAGATACCCGTAAGGTGGCATATACTGAGTCAGATACCCGAAGGTGGCATATGCCCAGCTGTATACCCAGGAGGTGGCATATGCCCAGCTGTATACCCAGGAGGTGGCATATGTCCATGTGAGGGAATATGAAACCAATTGGGGCTCGATGGAGAATGGGCTGGTGGGACATCTGAGGTGGTAGTCATGAGCGGACCAACCAATGTACTCGACCTCATATTTCCAATATTAATTACCACCTCATTATTAGCACTACAATTACGCCTCCTCTTGGGAGACCCTCTTGCTATTCCCTTCCCTTTATCTTGTCTCGGTGAGTCAGAGCCTCCTCCTGAATCCATTTCTATGAAAAAAAGGGAACACACAACAATATATAATATTGCCAACATTAATGATACAAAATGTGATACTAACACCATTAATGATACAAAATGTGATACTAACGATAATAATGATATATTCATAAATAAGTTTCATCCAAAAGACAGGGGTAATACACAAGAACAATAATGATAATAACAACATAAGACTAATCTAATTATTCATCTTCTTCATCTTGATTCTCTTCTTCATCTTGCTCATCTAATTCATCTTCTTCTATCACTTCTAATACTGCTTCAACTTCTTCAACATCGATGCGATCATCACGTAAGGGGTGAACCTGTTCAACTTCAATTACCTCATTTACTCCGGACATTTCATCCACCTGATAAGGAACATCATCCTCCACATCACTGGCTTCAATGCGACCTTGTGGTTTTGTCTTAATTGCTACACACCATCCTTTACGAGTTGATGGATATGGAACATAGTACACTTGTCTCACATTTTCTGCCATAATAAATGGATCATAGAGTTGATACCTTCTATTCATTTGAATGTCCACCGTATTACATTTTGGATTCAACTTTGTTCCTCTAACTGATGGATCAAACCATACACAATAAAACATGACTATTTTCTTTTCATAGTCCAGGAATGGGTATTCAAGTTGATATATGTGTTGGATCACACCGTAGTAGTCATTTTCACCTCCTCATGTTTCCCCTTTAACATATACCCCACTATTAATTGTTCTTTTCCCTCACCCGAGATTGAGTGTCAAATTTGTAACAGTTAACTAGGTACGTGTGCCACTCAGTGACCTCAAGAAAAGGACCATCAGCTAAGTTCCTCAAGTGTTGGATTAGGGGAGTTGGTTGTGCTTCATAAACCTAAGTAACCATATATGGGAAAAATAAGTCATGTCTCATATCTACTTTAAACATTTGACATTAACACATTATTTGATTTACTTACTCTAGCCTTAAACCAGATTGGAAAACTTTCATGTATACGAACAGAAGATTCTTCGGCGGGTATACCCTCAATTCGTAAGAATGCACTGAAATGGTGTAATTGAAAGTTGATCAAACCATGATTTAACTTCATACTTTAAACGTCTATAGATTAAAGACTAAATTGGAGCATACTTACTCGACATATGGTTTAACCCGGTGCAATTGATCAAGACATGAACATGTGCTGATAGATGTTCTTTTTCTGATAAGTATTTGGTTGACTTCTTTCCCGAGGGGCGACCAGGTTTGCTAAAGACAGATAAAGTGAGCGCATGTCTTTCTTCTTCAACCTCCCTTTCATTTCTATTATTTCTTGACAACATAAAATTGTTTAAATAATGTGAACAGAAATAGATGGTTTCACAGTGTAGGTAAGCTGCGCAAATCGATCCTTCAACTCTAGCTTTATTCTTCACTGATTGTTTATAATCACCCATTAATCTACATATGAACAACTAGTCATACTAATTAATAAAAATTTAATTAAAATAGTCATACTAATAATTTTTTAATTAAAATGTTGAAATAGATAATTACCTCTCAAATGGATACATCCACCTATAATGAACTGGTCCGCCAAGTCTTGCTTCATATGCTAGGTGAATCGGTAGATGCTCCATGGAATCAAAGAAACCGAGAGGAAATATTCTCTCCAACTTACAGATGATGAAAGGAATATTCTGCTCCATCTTAATGAGATCATCCATTCTCAATGTTGAAGAGCACATATTCTTAAAAAATTGACTCACTTCAATAAGTGGTTCCAAAACACACTTTGGTAGTGAACTAAAAGCAATTGGAAGCAAACACTCCATGAATACATGGCAATTATGACTTTTCATCGCATACATCTTCCCAGTGTTCACATCGGTACATCTTGCAAGGTTAGAAGAATAACCATCTGGCATCCTCAATCCTTTCAACCATCGACAAACATCTTTCACTTCATCAAGTGTTAGACAGTATTTGGCTTTTGGTTTTAACATATTTCCATTAGCCATTTCCACCAAATTCAAATCGGATCGATATTTGCTACAGTAAAGAGCAGAATCCAATCTAGCCTTCTTATTGTCTTTAGTTTTATCTTTCACATTCATCACAGTCATAAATATGTTATCAAAGAAATTCTTCTCAATGTGCATAACATCGAGATTGTGCCTCAACAGATTGTCTTTCCAATATGGGAGATTCCAAAATATGCTTCTTTTTGTCCAGTTATGCACTTGTCCATAACCATCCAGTCTCTCAAGTTCACCTACCTCAGTGACTTGTGGCAAGTCCATAACTCTGCTCCATATTTCACCTGGTGTCACCAAAGGCGGTGGTCCATCTTTTTCAACTACCTTGTTCTTGAGGCCCTTCTTGTTCTTTCTAAATTGATGATCGCGGTAAGAATCTACAATGCGAGTCAAACCAAGAAGTATTGCCCCGTATTTTAGTAGCGCCTTTGTGTGTTCCATGCAATGGAGACATGCCAATTTACCGTGAGTCCCCAACCGGACAACATACCATAAGCGGGAAAGTCGTTAATTGTCCACATCAACGCCGCTCTCATCTTAAAATTCTCTTTCCGTGTCGCATCATATGTCAAAATACCCCCACAATCTCTTGAGATCATCAATCGAGGTTCCAAAAAGATATCAATGTTAGCTTTTGGATTATTTGGACCACTGTATCGACAAGTCAAAAACATAAGCGGTTTAGTCATGCACATCTCGGGAGGAAGATTGTGGGGTAACAATGAGTGGCCAACAAGAGTAGGGAGAAGATGATGCTTGGATATATGGAGTAAATCCATCAGAGCACAATCCAAGCCGAACATTTCGTGGGTCTGAGGCAAAATCTGAATGCACTAAATCAAAGTGTTTCCATGCTTCACCGTTAGATGGGTGGCGCAAAATGTGCGAGGTACCCTATTATCATAATGCCAAGTCATTTTCTCGCAAGAACTTCATCGATGCAAACATTCTTTGCAACCTTGGAATTATAGGCAAATAGAACATCGACTTCACATGAATGGGTTTATAATTACGTTTTGCCCCTTTACGAACATGATACCTCGGCCGTCCAAAAAATTTGCATTCAAGTAGCTCACCGTCATTTTTACCAAACTCGTTGTTGTAATACAACATGTGCCCTTTCTCACAACAATCAATCTTCTTAAAATCCAATCCCAGCTTCGAAACTAACATTTTTGCTTCATAATAATTTTTTGGCAAATTATCCTTATTATGTGTTGCATCCATCATCATTTTAGTCACATAGTCTAAACCCACTTCAGAAATACTACTCACGGACTTGAGAGCTAAAAGCTTAACACACATAGATAATTTTGATTCTGCCGAGCCTTCGAACAACAGTTTGTTTGAATTTGATAACAAATTATAAAATCTCTGTGCTCACTACAACATTTTTGACTTTAGGCCACGCCAATCTTTGCCACGGCTAAAAAACCGTGGCCTGAACAAGGAATAGGCCACGCGTTCACAAATGTGGACAATGAGATAGATATTAGGCCACAGTTTCATTAACTTGCTAATAGGCTACGGTTTAAAACTGTATAGGCCACGGTTAAACAAGTGTGGATAGCTAAGACCACATTTGTCTACCTGTTGACTAAAAAAATTTATTCTAAAACGCTTAAAACCGTGGGCTATACAATTTTTATTTAGAGACCACAGTTATAAAACCATGGACTAAAACTAAATATGACTAAAACAAATATTTACTAAGAAAACCGTGGACTAAATGTGTCCAAAAATTGCGCCCAAAAGCTTTTACCCAGACAAAACCGTGGACTATCTACCCACCATAAACAAAAAAAAAAAGCGCTAAACGAAAATTAAACAAAAACTAGGCGCTATTTTGACTAAAAAATAAGGCACTGCACAAATTCAACAAAAAAGAAGCCGAAGGACCTTCACCACTTGCGAAACCCTTGCAATTAGAAACCTTCACTCTCATCTTGCAATCAGAAACCCTTCATCTTCATCTTGCAATCAGAAACCCTTCATCTTCATCTCACTCTCATCTTGCAATGAAACCCTTCATCTTGCAATCGAAACCCTTCATCTTCATCTCACTTCTTCAATCGGCTTCTTCAATCGTCGAAACCCTTGCGAAACCTTCACGATCGGCTTCTTCAATCGGCAATCGAAAAGAACTTCGCCGCGAAGGACCACCACCACTTGCGAAACCTTCATCGCCGTAAACCTTTCTTCTTCGTTGTGTGTTCGTTCACTTTTTCTTTCTTGCTCCCTCGTTTTCACTTCCTCTCTGCAGTTTATCTTCTTCACCTCCTTCTAGAAGACCGATGCCCTAAAGGCTTGTGTTGTGTTAGAATTTTAGGGTTGTAAGTTTCTTAGATTCGATTGGTCCGTCCACCCAAGTTCAAAGTGCAAGCAGAGTTTAAATGAAATGATAGAAATGCTTGTAAGTGTTGATTGGTCTTATTTCTTAGAAGCATTTAGGCGGATGTTATTGAAAGATCATTAACTTAACTATATCACACCATGAATTTTCCGAATTGAGATAAACTTTGAACTTGCTAAAGTGGTTGGAGGTGTTTTTCATTCTATTGAATCAGTATATAAATTTTTCATTCTATTGTCATTACAAATATTTTCTCACTCTCAAGTATGTGACCGAGGAGGAAAAAACTCATTATGGGCCATACGCAAATAAAATTAGAGAAAAAAACATCATTTTCCTCTGTTTCACTCACATTCCAGAGGTGGAAAATAAGGTTGAAACCCTAAACACTACGTTTTTACCTCTTAAAGTTGTTTTTTTCTAGAAATATATTTTTGAGTGACATATTTTCTTTAGACATAAACTTATAGAAGACAAATTCCTTAAGATAGGAATATAATCTTGTGCTTAGAAGTTAGAACATCTCTGAAATGATAGAAATGCTTGTAAGTGTTGATTGGTCTTATTTCTTAGAAGCATTTAGGCCAGATGTTATTGAAAGATCATTAACTTAACTATATCACACCATGAATTTTCCAGAATTGAGATAAACTTTGAACTTGTAGAAGTGGTTGGAGGTGTTTTTCATTCTATTGAATATGTATATAAATTTTTCATTCTATTGTCATTAATTGTCATTAATATTTTCTCAGCAGAGATTCGATTAGAGGTGTTTTTTATCATTTCTATCATTTGAGGTGTTTTTTATCTCTGTCTCATGATTATCGTTATTATTCTTTCTTTGTTTTTCATCCTTGTCAGTAAATAAAACCACAATATTTATTCTATATTTTTCTCAAACCTTTTTAATTCTTTGGATTAAGGATACTCTTGAAGAATCAATTGGAATTTCAAGTGAACATGCAAAAAAAGCATTCAGATTATTGCTTGGCAAAGAAAAGCCCGGTAGAATGCGTTGCCACGGAATAACTATGACTCCATCAATAATGAAGAAAAATGAAGAAATTGCTTCGGTAAAGAAGGAATATTCTAGTAAAATTACAGCCTTGGAAAGGAAGATGCAAGCATATAATTCTATTTTAAAAACTATGTTGATGCAACAAAATCCAAATTTAAGTGAAGAAGATGTCAACAACTTAATGCAAGCTGCTTTTGAAAATGACAATAGTGAAACACCGCACAATATTGGTAACAATTTGGTACTACATTCTTCTACATCAACTAATGCTCCTCTTGAAAAGGTATATGATATTGTAGAAGGTGTTTAGAATGTTTGTAATGTTCTTGAATGTTATGTAACTTTTGTAATATTTTATGTTTATAGGTTGGAAATGATTTTGAAGATGATTTTGAAGATGATCTTGAAGGTGATCTTGGAGGTTTTGAAGAGTGATGTGATGTGATGCAAGTGGAAAAAATACTACTTTTTGTATTTTGAAGATCAATGTTGCTACTATTAACTTTGAAAATTGGATTGATGTCTATTTTTTGTGTGCTAAACAAATTAGATATGATTATTAAAACATTGTCTTCAATGATAACATTTAAATAAAAGTAGTAGAAAAATAATTAAATAAAAGCAACAATTTTTAAATTGTGGTTTAAACTTATAAGCCACGGTTATTTACGTGTGGCCAAATGAAAACCGTGGCTGGAAGGTAGACTACTAAACCGTGGCCTGTTTTAATAACTATGGCCACGGTTATTTACGTGTGGCCAAATGAAAACCGTGGCCGAAGGTAGACTACTAAACTGTGGCCGGAAGGTAGACAACAAAACCGTGGTCGGAAGGTATCCGCTAAACCGTGGCTGCTTTTAATAACTATGGCCACGGTTATAATTTTTGTGGCCTAATGTTCCAAAACCGTGGCCTAAAGGAATAGGCGACGACCACCTAGACAGCGCCTAAAAAACCGTGGCCTAAACTGCAGGCCACGGTTTTTTAACTTCTAGCCACGTTTTCGACCGTTGCCTAAGCTACTTTTTGTTGTAGTGGCTTCTTCATTTGAAAGTTCTTCATGATTGTCATACTGAGGCTCATCAAATGGCACATTCACCCCAAGACCATCACAAATCATGTTATTCATCCACTCAATATTTTCATTACGTGACACACCAACACCAGAATTGCTTGAAGCTCCGACGTCAAAATTTGGAACTCGTTCTCCATGGTCAGTCCAAATCCTATAATTAGGCCTAAACCGCCATTGATACAAGTGACATCTGATTTCCTCATCAGTCCTACTAGGTATACCGTCGCATTTTAAACATGGACATCTAACCCCATTTTCCTCTTTAGCCAAATCATGTTGCCACGCTACCACAAGAAACTGTTCAACCCCAACAACAAAAGATTCCTTCAAACACGCTCTTCTATAATATAACCGATCATACACCCAATCATGATTCAATTGATACCAATTCATCTACACACATTTTAAAAACGTTGTACATTCCCATAACATTGCCAATAACATATATCAAGTTAGTGGCATCGATATCATCGTAGTGGAGATGATTTCGAGCCGAATATGGGGGTCAAGGACAGCACAAAACCCTTTTCCATCCAAGTAGTGAAGGAATTTATTTCGAACTCCCAACCTCACCGTAGTTCACTTTATGGGGGTGAGGGACAGCACCTCACCCTTTAACCTAGGGTTCATCCAAAAACACAAACACTTTTCAATTAACAACTCTAAAATAATACACTTTTCAATTAACATCTCGATTTAAGTTTTGCTCTAAAAACATACATTTTTCAATTTCAATTTCAATTTCAACAACTTAACACAATTAACAACATACACAATTTTCAATTTCTAACAACAATCATCTCTAACAATATAGTTTCCCTCCTCAACATTCACTCAATTATAACTCACATCTCACACGGAATTCTACAACCTTTAATACAACAAGTAAATTTTAACTCACTTTTCACACTCAATTCAACTCACATTTCACAAGAACAATTAATCCTAATACTCAATTATAACTCACAATTCACACCCAATCCTACAACCTTTAAAACAAGTTTATTTTAACAATAACAACAAATTTTAACTCACATTTCACACTCAATTCAACTCACATTTCACAACAACAATTCATCCTAATACTTAATTATAACTCACAACAATACTCAATTCTAATACATAACAACAAATTTAATTTAAAAACTAACCGCTATTAGATTTGCCTCCCGTTCGGTGCGGTGATTCGGTGACGGTGCGCACTCCGGTGCGGTTGTGAAACTTCAAACACCAAAATCCAATCCTAACCAATTTCAATTTCAAGGAAAAAATAAATTAAAACAAATTCAATAAAAAATTAAAATTAAAACAATATCATAAAAAATTGAAAATCAAAACTTACAAGAAGAGGTGGTTGTGGTGGTGGTGGTGGTGGTTGTGTGGTGGTGTGGTGGAAGAAGGTGGAGAGAGTAAGAGGGAAATGAGAAAAAGTAAGAGAGAGATATAGAGAGGAGATAAATAGGAGGAGCTTTGGTGGTGGTAGTTTCCTGGTGGTGGTTTCGTGGGTGGTGGTGGAAATGAGAGAAGAGGGTTTAGGTTTTGGTGGTGTGGTGGAAGAAGGTGGAGAGAAGAAGAGTGAAAGGAGAGAGAGACAGACAGACAGAGGAGAGGAGAGGAACCGGTGGGGGTCGTGGATGGTGGTGGTGGTGGTTGTGTGGTGGTGGAAATGAGAGAATGCGGTTTAGGTCGTGGGTGCTGGTGGTGTGAGGTGAGAGAGAAGAGAGAAGAGTGAGAGAAGAGCGAAGGAAAGGGAGCGTCGATCGGTTAAACATTTATGGCCGGTAGCGACGGAAATTCGGTCGCTAATCCGCGCGTAACCCAAGAGACTGCAACGATCAGAAAATTAGCGAGGGACCCAGCTAATTCCGTCGCTAACTGTCTTGAAGTGCGTGCAGCGCAATTTGAAATTGGCGCCTTGCAATTAGCGACGGCCAGTCCGTCGCTACCGGCCTTATTTCCGTCGCTAATTACCTAATTTGCGAGGGACCTGTTTCCCTCGCTACGTCCGTCGCTAATTTCTGAGTTTGCGAGGGACCTAATATTCCCTCGCAACGTCCCTCGCTAATCCCCTGTTTTTTTGTAGTGATTAATTGATTTATGAGAGGAAAAATAATATTTTATTTTTGTGTGTGAATGTGAATGAAAAGTTGACAAAGAATAAAAATGAAGAGTGCAACTAGTAAAAAATAATTAATATTTAAAAATAAACTAATTAAAAGAAAAAAAAATAAAATAAAAAGGGAGGGGGAGAGAGAGCGAGAGCTTCACTGGGAGAGAGTGAGAGAATGTGTTTTTCACTGTGGAAAGTGTCCTTTTATGGGTGAATAGTTAGATGAAGAGACTTGCTGGACAAATTGACTTGCTGGGCAAGCAGCTTATTTGGATGGGCTTCTTAGAATTGCTGATGCTGCTGGGTGCACCCCTATTTTTGTTTTTTATTAGTTTTGATTTTTTGCAACTTTTTTTTTTTTGGTGTTTGTTTAAATGAAAGCAAAAATGATTTTTTTGTAAAATAATTAAAAACTGCTTTTTTTTAAATATAAAAGGTTATTTTTGACTAAAAGACAAATCTAAATAAAGAACAAGTTGGGCCAAAGCCCAATCGAAAAAAAAAAACGAACATAGGCTCAATAAAGTGAACTACTACGCACAGGCCCAATAAAACGAGTTAGCATCCAAACGAGTCCAAAAACTAACTCGTGGTAATAAGACTTGTAAACTGGTAAAAGTAAAGATGATTGTAGTAAAAAGAGCGGACAAAATTGGGGTATGACATCTACCTAAATACCTTGTTTGTGTACTAAGAAACCCAAAAAGTTCCCTACAGATACGCCAAAACCACATTTAGTGGGGTTCATCTTAAAACTGTGGAGTCTCATCCTCTTGAGAGCTTGTTCAATCTCAACGAGGTGGGCCTCAAAGTTCTTGGACTTGACTACCACGTCATCAATGTATACTTTCATGCTTTTGCCAATAAGGTCATGGAAGATGTCTTTCATCGCCCTTCGATACATGTCCCCTGTGTTTTTGAGGCTGAAGGGCACTACCAACCACTCCTAGATACCTAAGGAGTCGGGGCACCTGAAGGCAGTCTTATGGTTGTCAGCCTCGACCACATATATTGGATTGTAGCCACAATAGCCGTCCATAAAAGTCAAGATGGCATTGTTAGTCGCGACATCGACCAGCATGTTAGCCACACGCATACCATACTCATCTTTTTGAGTGGCCAAGTTCAAGTCTCTGTAATCAATACATACCCTCACCTTGCCATTCTTTTTGATGATGGGGACTATGTTAAACAACCATTCTACGTACCTGGAAGTTCTTATGAACCATGCTTTCAGAAACATTTCTACCTCTGCCTTGATCTAGGGCATCAGTCGGATATCGGGTTCGGGATGGCAAAATTATCAATTCGAAGCCCGAGGCTCCGTTGGACGACGCCGACGACATTCTTGAACGCTCTGATGCTCCAACTAATTCTGAGGTCACTGGTGCAGCCAAAGTCAAAACTTCTATTGAGCCCGAGACTCCTGTTGGCCAGTAGGCCATTGTACTTTAAATTTTATAATTTGTACTTTTGAACGTGGTCGCAGCTTTTCCTGGGGCCATTATTGGTCTGTATGAACTATTTAAGGCACCGTCCTTCTTTGGCTTTTAGATATTTATATTTCCCTTGGTTATTTGTTTATTCGCCAACTCCGGATTAGTTTATTTCGAGCGTTGCGCAGATTTTGCTATGTGAATTACTATTTAAATGTCATGATTATTTGAGCGTTGGCCAAAACCGTCATAGGTCATTTCTTTTTACCAAGACTTAGTTCGTTGGCCTCGGCGTCGTTGAGTGTGATCAAACAAAGCATTGCTGAAGGGAAGCCGTTGTGGGCTTCATCCTCCGGACTCTGATGGAGCTATTTAACTCAGAGATCAGATACCAGGCTTGCTCACGTAACGCGAAATGGGGGTCGAAGTCGCTGTGGACTTCTTCCTCCGGTCTCTGATGGAGCTTTGAGCTATGAGATCAGAGAGGAGGTCGGCTCGGGCAAAGCGAAAAGGGGCGTAGTCGATGTGGACTTCTTCCTTCGTTCTCTGATGGAGCTTTTGAGCCTGGGGATCAAAGAGAAGGTTGGCTCGCTTAAAGTGGAAAGGGGCAGGTTGTTGTGGAATTCTTCCTTCGATCTTTGATGGAGGTTTTGAGCTCGGGGATGAGAGAGAATGCTGGCTCGCAGGGAGCAGTTGAAGAAGGCTGGCTCGCAAGAAGAAGTTGAAGCCACCGTGGGCTTTTTCCGACGCCGAGCAGGAATTTATTTGACTAGTGTGTTTCTCAAATCTCTTCTCGTTGATGTTTTATTGTGCGTACATTGATTTCTTCATTCGGTTCTTATGTTCCCTACACACATTTTCCTTCAATTTCCAATCGCCTGCGCCTGCTCTTTCTTAGCCTTGTGGTTCGACTTAAGGGACAGATAGTGACAACTTTTCGCGCCTTCCAGATCAGTGGTTATGGTGACGACTTCATTTTGCTCAGAGTAGAATCTCATTTTCAAATGCACAGTTGGGGCTATTGCTCCCAATCTGCCGCGTGTCGATTTGTGAATAATGCAGTGGTAGGGCGATGCGCAGTGTATAGCTAGAAATTGAGTCTTGACAGTCCTCGACGGCTTGTCCTCCCCATAGGTGACCATGAGCTCGAGGTTGCCTAGGGGTTTGGTCCTCGCCTCGTTGAAACCAATCAGGTCGGACCCACGCAGTATGGAGAGAGATCTGTCTCGGAGATTTTCAGCTTTGGCAAGAGTTATCGGAATAAAATATCCACCGAGCTTCATTGGTCTACCAGCATCATTTCGACATCAACCCCAGTCATAATGGCCGAGATTATCAGCGGCACATATTTGTTCTCTTCCCGTCCAGCAGATCTGTGTCAGAGAAAACCAGTGGTGGTCTTGCCGATATCGCCAAGGCGGGGATCAAATTACCACTAAGACTGAGGATTTCCTGCCACTGCGTTTTCACGGAGCGGTGCGTTTCTCCGGCATCAACTGAAAGGCCCCCGATGATGACTAAAGCCACTGGCCGAGGTCGTTGCGACATCGATGCTTCTTCGGCAGAATCGCTGGTTTCTTCCCTTGGGGTCTTTGCTACCTCGTTCACCACGACTTTTCCCCTCTGCGGTGAGCGACGAGGTGAACAAGATCTTTTCTTATCTTCCACTTTCAGGTATTGTTTTAGCTTTCCTCGCTGTATCAGGTCTTCAATATTGTCCTTGAGGACTCGGCAAGCCTCACAATCATGACGATGACTTCTATGGTACCTGCAGTAGGTGCGCTTGTTGGTGTTGTCTCGCTATGGGATTGGGGTCGGCCACTTTACATCTCGGAATTCAGCATTGGCACATTCTGATAGGATTTTGTGGCGCAAGCGCTAAGCTTGGAGTATTCCGTGAATCTGCCTCAAAACTCACGCGAGCTTGACCCGTGAACTTTCTTGTGCTTGCCATCCTTGGATTCTTTCCCTTACTCCGCAGCGGGACCAGGCCCGATGTCGCCAACAACATTTGCTTCCTCATAGTCTATATACCGTTGAGCTCTCCTACGGAACTCATCAAGCGTGCAAGGTCGGCGGAGGCCGACGTTGACTTGAAAGAGGGATCCCTTGCAGAGTCCGTGTCTCATAAACATCACTCTGACATCGTCAACTTCTTTGTTGTACCTTTCAATGTAGTCTCAAAGCGACTCTTTCTCGCCTTATTGTACTGCCCGCAGCACATCTTCCGACTTGGGCTTCACCCTTGACGTGGTGAAGCGTGCAGAGAATAGTTTGCTAAATTGCCCCCAAGAGGAAATCGAAGCCGGGGGAGATCCCGGAACCATTGCAGAGTGCTCTTTGATAGTGATAGAGGGAATAGTTTCATTTAACATTGTTCGTGGCATTGCGGTAATCCAACATGAGGTGGAATTTGTCCACATTCTCATCCGAGTCGCCTTTCCCGTCGTACATGTTCAGCTAGGGAGGCTTCTCGAAGGACCTCAGTATTCGACAATTGGCAATCTTTGTAGTGAAAGGGCTAGGCCGGGATCAGCGTGTATCTTTATCGGACTTGTCGTGTCTTGATTTCCCCTTCTTGCGGGGGAAGGTGATAGGCCGCAAGTGTACTGTTCTACCGAGTAGTAAAAATTTATCGATCCACAGGGAGTTTAAGTGATTACCAATCTAATTTTTAGTTTTAATTACCTGAAAAGGAATGATTTGACAAGAGTTGATTGTTTGATTTAAAAATCATAAATAAAAGAATCTCAAGATTGTGGCTTCATCACAATGATAGAATGAACTCACAATCCCTCATCCATTCCCTATTTTATATAAAATTGTATTTCTAAGGATGAGACATTCAATGGTAACTCAAGTTTCCTTTCAGAATACAAGAGTGTGCCTTGAACCAATAATCAAAACCTATTCTCATGGTTGATTATTGCCAAGACCGCTTAAGTAAAAGCCTCTTTTATCCCAAGGGTCCCAAAACTATTCTCATGTTTTGTTTCCATTGTTTAATCACATAGTTCTAATATCAAAACTTCTCCTTTCGGTACTTCGTTTGATATTTGGAATAAAACTTTAAAAGCAATGAGATTAAATTAGAATATAATTTTAACAAAATAGAGTTTAGACTTGGGATTTGTTTATGGGTCTATCATTGGATTAGACCCACAATCCTAAGACTAAAAGGAGTCTACTCACTCATGATCATAGTAGACATAAACTTAGAAAAAGAAGAGGAGTACATAAAAGATAAATGACAAGAAGATAAATGACGGAAATGTAAATTGCGGAATTGTAATGATAGAATGTAAATGACAAAAAGTAAAGTGCAGAAAGTAAAGGTGCTGGAAAATAAATGACAGAAAGTAAAGTTGCAATAATGTAAAGTGCAAGAATTATAAAGAACAATAACTTAAAATGAAGAAAGTAAATTGCATAAAATCTTAGAGATAAACTTTGAGTAGGGTTTGCAACTGCATAAGGTGCCTAGCACTCAGAATTTTTGTGCTTTACATAGGCAAAGATCAGAGACAAATCAGTTAAGGCAATTTACAAGCAATGAAGTTTAAACTGTAACTGTTTTCAGCATCTGAGGAAGTACCACAGTCCTTGTTGACACCCACGGGTGCCCGTGTTGAGTGCCACAGTCCGTGTTGACCACCACGGGTACCAGTGTTAAACTCGGCAAGCCAACTTAATTCTTCAGCTTCTAATTTTGTAACAGCCAACACGGGCCGTGTTGACCACCATGGGTTCCCGTGTTAAGTTCGGCCTGAATGTATTTTTGCTAAGTAAATTTTGACTGTTTTGATGCTTTGTAAGTCTCCTCTTTGCTCATGACATGTCCTATAAAATCAAAATAAAAATAAAAGTAGTAAAATAGCCTTAAAAGAGAACTAAATTACCAAATAAACTACTTTAAACAAATACTAAAATAACATCTAATTTGGACTTATTAGAAGGACTTCGCGAGGATGAATAATCTAAAGAGGAGTCGTCACTGCTACTAGAACCCGGAGACAAGTGGCAGTGTCCCTCTCTACGCCGAGGTGGAGAACAACGTATTCTTGATACTGCTGTCTCGGGAGAGGCCGGGCAAGATTGGCCCTGCAGTAAGATGGTGGCGGCGCGCACAACAGCGACCACTTCCATTTAGCTCACCCTTATCTCTTGCTGGACGATGACCCTACTGCGGCGTTCCAGTATGTCAAGGATATGGCTTACTGTCTGGATCTGTGCAGAAAGTGCCTCGAGGGGCGAAGCCAGAGCTGTTGGAGGGAGTCGGCAAGAGACATGAATGGTTTGTGCTTCCTCGACAGGGAGAGTTTTCACATGGCCTTTTGGTGTTTGCGTGAGTTGAGGCGTAGGCACCACAACGTCTTGGGTCGGAATCTGAGACTGAGCTCGGGTCGCGGACGTCATCTTGGAGGCATGAGGGATTGAGATACAAGAATGAAGATTCGAGAGCTAGTGATGGTCCTCCTACCGTGGTCGCCAATGTTCTGTATAGAAGAGCGGTGGTCCGGATAGAAGAGCGGTGGTCCAGATTCGAGGAGGTCTGCTGAGGTTGAGTCCGTGCGGCGGCGATACCTATAAGCCCTCTGATGTTTAAGTCAACAAGAGAAGTGAAGAGGTATGCAAGAAAATGAGAACGTACCTGATCTTCGAGGGGTGCGGCCTTATTTATTGACATCGGAGCCGCTGCCGAACCGTCAGATGAGGCCGCTTCAATTTGGGCAGTTCGGAGGCATCATTCGCTTGCCAGCGCCGATTGGGCTGGAATCAATTCCGGCTTGGGACAGACCCAAACTCGAGTTACGGTCAGGCCTAGTCCGGAACACTTAGTAAGTCATTTTGATCATCTTTTGTTAGTTTTTTCGGTCTTCACATGTATTTTTTCGTTGATAAATTTAATCCATAAAATTACTAATAAAAAATACATTTTAGAACATGTTTGTTATTTCCATACATGCACAAACTTCAATGACAATATTTCACATAACTAGAGACAAAAAATGACTATCTACCTCGTTTGCGCAATCTATGTCCGCTTTTGTGGTCACTATGATTAACGAAGTTGTGTGTTAGAAAACCACACCAGATATTAAGATCGCTCATGGCTCGCCGGAAGTTCGAAGTTTCAGAAGTTTAGACGATTTATAAAACGTCACTTGCCTTCCATATTATATTGAAGCCATTGTCTCAAACAAGAAGGCTTGCACTGTTGCACATAGATAGTAAGTCCTCCAAAAAAAATTCTCTGTTTTGGAAGTAGGTTCCTCTGGGTTTTGTTATGGAGTAAAAGTATTCTTGTTATTTACACATTCTCTCTCAAAAACAAAGTTATTGGGCTACCAAACACACCAAGGCTCAAGTCCATTCATCAAAGGCTCACAATACACCTCCTCAATGGATGGTCCAAATCGGAAGAGTTTTTAATACTAATAATAATAATAATAGTAATAATAATAATAATAATAATAATAATAATAACTCATCTTTGTCAAAAAAAAATAATAATAATAACTCATCAACATGAATAGTTAAAAGTCTCACATTATTAACGGTGGTTCAATTTATTAACGGTGTAACCATTGGAGAGAACTGAATTCTCCTCTATGAAAAAGTATTCTCCTCTATGAAAAAGTGAAGTAAAATACAATGAATCAATCTAATCATACATCTCGTTACCTAAAAGAAGATTCTAACTATTGTAATTTCTTTTGACCAAAAAAAAAAACTATTGTAATTTTTGAAACACATTATTTCTCATCAACATGAATAGTTAAAAGTCTCACATCGTATGTGATGTGGGAAGTGATTGGATGTTTTTAGGGCGTGAAAGACACTCATACATTTAGTATATTGTGTCTATCTCTCTCCTTAATTATTTTCTCTCTCATCTTATACAATTTTCTCTCTCATCATTTTCCCTCCAAAATAAGCATAAAGGTACCAAAGGTATCTAATACTCAAGGCACCCAATCTTTTTCCAATGTGATATAACCTGAAAAAGAGTTTAAAAGTGGGAGACATCCCTCACTCCACAAGCCGATTTTGTACGGTTGATTTAGGTCTAACCTAAAGTATGAGACAAATGTCTACATGATTAAAGATAAGAAAGCTGACGATCTACATGCGACAGTTACAGCCAAATTTTGAAATCGAAATTCGCTAAGAAGACATGTCAACAAGTGAGGAAGTCTCGAAACATAATACATTTTGAAGGACGAAGCGGTTATTTTCGAAGCATACAGGAGTCAGGAGCGGTTTTGGTGGTTATCTTAGAAGGTTTTCAAGCGAAGGGACAAAGGTAAAGCATCTAAGCGCCAAAAAAGATGTGGCACCAGATCATCATAAATTATTAGTTTGTTATTAATTTAGTTTATCTTTGAATAGGACATTTGTCCATCACGCAACCTGTAACGCCCCAAAAATAATTCAAAATATTTATTTGGTTGGTTTATTTAAGGCTTACAACATTTTGTTAAGTCAAAGGATTAATTTGGAGTTTTATTGTATTTAGGAGGTGTTTGATGTAAATGAGGAGTGGTGATTAGTAAAGAGTGAGTGGTAATTTAATTAAAAGAGGGAGTAGTTCAAGTAATGGAGGGAGTGTGATTAGCGGCCCATGATCCATTAAGAGGCCCATGTGCTTGATATATGTTTAGTCTCGATGGAGAGAAGCTCATTTGCATTCAATACCAAGAAAAGTCAAAGAGTAAAGTAAGAGAGTAGAGAGAGAGAGAGCGATAGCCGAGGAAGAAGAAGAGAGGAGTTTGGCGTGGAGAGCTTAAGTTCAAGGAAGAGGAGCTGATTGTTGGGGGATCTTGAAGTCTTGGTGGAAAGAGTACCTATTCTTCAATCTATTGAGGTAAGGGGGCTCTCTTTCATCTATAATAGAGTATATGATGAGTGTTATGTGTGAGTTAGACTCTAGGATGATTTCTGAGTTGTTTGTGTTGCTTGTTGTGTGATTGATGTTGTGTTTGCTTCACTTTGGTGAAGTTGTGATGTGTGTATGTGTTGTTGGTGAGTTGGTCATATGAGAGACCTAGAAGAGAAATGGGAGCTGAGGAATCCTCAGTCCCAGGGCGACACTGTTGGTGTTGGCCCTTTGTAGAGTACTTTGATGTGTGTTGAATAAATTTAGAATGAATATGTGCGTAGTATTTGTGTTTAAGTTTGATCTTAGTATGAGAACCAAAGAGAAGAGGGAAGATAAGGGTCAGGCGTCTAGTGCGCCATTCAAAGTGAAGTGGTGCGCCTGTGTTGAAGAGAAGTGTTGCGCCATGCGTAGTGAAATACTACTGTGTGCTGAGAAGGTGTGTGCCGAGAAGCATAAGTGTGTCAGTGTAAGGATGTGTGTCGTAGTATATGTGCGTCGAAGTAGGTGTGTGCCGAGAAGAGTGGGTGTGTTGAAGTGTAGTATTGTGTGCGTCGTAGCGTGTATGCGTCAAGTATGTAAGTGCCGAAGTAGTACAACTGAGGTGATTGATGGTGAAGTGAAGGAGTGTAACTTAATGTAGTGTAACCGAGGTAGTGTAGTACTGAGGTGAGTAATGGTTAAGTGAGGAAGTGTGGCAAGGTGAGTAATGGTCAAGTGAAGTAGGGTAACTGAGGTGAGTGATGGTAAATTGAGTAAGTATAACCGAGGTATGGATGAATTGAAGTTTAGTGAATGTAGGCTAAAATGTAGTTGTCAAAGGTATAATGTATATATACCGAGGTGGGGTTGCCGAGGTGGAGATGTATTGAATTGAAGTGTATGGATGTCGAATCTGGTGTTGTCGAAGTATAGGTGTATTGAATGGGAGAATGTATCGAGGTGTAGTGTGTCTAAGTCGAAATGTAGTTGCCGAGGTATAGTGTATATATACCGAGGTGTATGTGTTGAGGTGTAGATGTATTGGAGTGTAAGTGTCGTTGTTTAGACATGACGAAGCGTAAGTGTATGGAGTCGACGTGTAGTTGCCGAGGTGAGGCGTATGTGTGTCGAAGTGTAAGTGTTGAACGTTGGTGACGGAGCGTAAGTGATGAAGTACAGGTGACGAAGTGTAAGTGTGTATGAGTCTAAGTGTAACATATGTAAACCGAAGAGTAGTTGCCGAGGTGTAGCATATATATATATATACCTAGATGTTGTTGCTGAAGTGCAGTTGTCTAGGCATAGTGTATATCTACCGAGGTGTGGGTGTACCGAAGTGTAGATGTACCGAGTTGTAGGTGTATCAAAGCGTAGTGTGTCGAAGTGTAGTGTACCGAGGTGCAGTAAGGGGTGCCGAGGTGCAGTGTGGTGCGCCAAGGTGCAGTGTGTGTGTGCTGAGGTGCAGTGTGTGTGTGTTGAGGTGCAGTGTGGTGCGCCAAGGTGCAGAGTGATGAGGCGAAGGGTAATGTGTGTGTGCCGAGGTGCAGTGTGGTGCGCCAAGGTGCAGTGGGGTGTGACGAAGGGTGGTGTGTGTGTGCCGAGGTGCAGTGTGAGTGTGTCGATGTCCTGTTTTGATGCCAGTGTAGCGCAGGTTGCTACCAGGCGTAGTTTTGGGTGTTGTCTGACACCGAGTGCGTCTAAGTTGCTGAATGGTGAAGCCGGTTTAGTCCTTAGGTGACGTTTGGTCCTTAGGTGACGTTTTGGTCCCTATGTGACGGTGAGGTATTGAGGTTAGCCATAGAGCTATTGATTGTGGGGTCGAGGTGTCCGGTGAGTTGGACCTTAGCCATAGAGCTAGTGATGAGGTGTAGATGTAGCCTTAGAGCTAGTGACCGAGGTGTTGATGTTAGCCATAGAGATATTGACTGATGTGGTGTTGTTAGCCATAGAGCTATTGAGGTTGCCTAGGTGAATTAGCGACGGTGTAATGACAGATATTGGGGGCTTCAGCCTGCATATCAAAGCGACGGATATTGGGGGCTTCGGCCTGCATATCTTAGTGACAGTGTAGTGACGATGTCAATTCATAATTGATATGATTTGTTTGTGGTTGATGCATTGTACTATTAAGTCGGAGTCAGTACCATATGCATACCATTAAGCCGGAAACGGTATCATTAAGCCGGAGACGGTATCATTAAGCCGGAGTCGATACCTCATGCATTGTATCATTAAGTCGGAGTCGATACCATATGCATTGTTCCATTAAGCCGGAGTCTGAATCATATGCATTGTTCCATTAAGCCGGAGTCGGAATCATATGCATTGTACTATTAAGCCGGAGACAGTACCACATGCATTATACCCTTGGTGTTGGGTTGCGTTCATGCATATGTTCATGCGTTTGGTGATGTGTTTTGTTGACCATGAGTGGAGGTGTTATAAATTGAGGTTGGGTGTCTGTTTGTTGAAGTCGTGGTGTTCTAGTTGTTTTCCTTAGCATAATGTTTATCATACATTTTATTATATGTGTTAGAGACTCACCCTTCTGCTTTCTATGTTGCTTCTTATCAAGAACGCGTGCGTGGTGATCTGAGTGAAGGTACTTCCTTCCTCGATCCGGTTGTGGCGTCTTGCTGCGTGATGTAACATCAAAAGCCGAGTAGTCTATTAGTTGCTTTAAGTTAAGTTGTTGAACTGTAACTTAGGGATGTAAGAATTATTTAAAGAACCAATGTTTTGAGGGTTTTCCCCCATTAAGTCGTGCTATGTATCACGCAATTATATATGTTAATGAAAAGTATTGTTGACTAAATTAAAGTCATTTTTTGGTGTACGTAGAATTCCCTTGAGGATGTATTTTTTTAAAAGAAAAGCAATTTTTGAACTCTGATTTTAAACTAAATTATAAAGTGGAAAAATGGGGTGTTACACAACCACTACAAGAAATTCACGGTTTTCCGGCGGACAGAAGCCGCCGGTAAGGTCACAAAACCGCCGGTAGGTGACAGGTTCCGGCGGATTTTCCGCCGGTTAAAACGCCGTACGTAACGGTTACCGGCGGAAAAAGTCGCCGGTAATTACCAGATGTTTTCAGGCGGAAAAAGTCGCCGGTAATTTCCGGCGGAAAAGTTGCCGGTAATTTCCGGCGGAAAAGCCGCCGGTTAATTTTTTGTTTTTTCTTTTTTTTTAAAAAAAAAGCCGCCAGTATAATTTAAAAGCCGCCGATAATGTTTTTTTTAAAAAAATAACTTTCCGCCGGTAATTATTAAAAATCCGCCGGCTTTTGTCAAAAAAAATTAAAAAAATCCGCCGGTAATATATATTTTTTTTAAAAAAAAGGTTTTTAAAATTAATTTTTAATATTTAAATTATATTTAAATTTTAAAATCTTTTTTAACAATTCGAAAATTATTTAAAAAAAGGTAATTTTAAATTTTAAATATTTAAAATTAAATTATTTAAATTTGAAATTATTTTTAAAAAACATTAATTATTTTTAAATTATTTAAAAGACCGTAAAATAATTTAATTTTAAAATTAAATTTCAAATTTAAATAATTTAATTTTAAAAAATTTAAAATTTAAAAAACGTTTTTTAAAAAATATTTTCATCCCATTGATTATTCGAAAATTATTTAAAAAAATTTAAAACGTTTTTTGAATATCAAATTAAACGAGAAATAAATTATCAATAGATAAATAATCAAACCAACAAAGCAGTAATTAAATTTAAATTATCCATACAAATTAAACAAGAACTAATCAAACCAACAAACAATTAAATTATCCAACAACAAACCACTAATAATAAGCTCTATTTGGGTTCTGGTTGCTGTTGGGATCCAGCTGTAAAAGCTCTGTCGTCCAATCATCTTCTTCATCCTCATGCTGTTGGGAGACATGTTGTGGCTGACGTGGTTGGGTCTGAAATTGCTGGGACGGTTGTTGGAACTGCTGCGGGAAGACATGGTGTGGCTGACGTGGCTGGGTCTGAAATTGTTGTTGCCGGGGCTGCGATTGAAACTTCTGATGGGCCTGAGGCTGGAATGGCTGCGGTGGAGAGTTTAAATCGAGGCACGGCTGACCATATGGGTATGGCGGACAGTTGAAGGCAGGCTGCTCATAGTTGAAGGGAGGATGGAAGGCACCAGGGTACTGCTGGAAAGCAACTCCGTAGGGCTGCATCCCTGGCGTTGGATAAGGTACTAATGATGATGATGATGGCATAGATGGCCTTGCATGAGACATATTATCCATTAATTGCTTCCAGCGCTCCTCATTGATTCTGCGTTCTTCAGCCGCCAACCTGCGCTCCTCGGTAGCGTTCTTCACCGCCAACTGCGCTCCTCGACCTGCTTCGCTCGCTCTCATCTCGAAGCTCACACTCGTAGTTGCTCAATTTCTCGGTCAATACCGAAACCTCAGCTCGCTCTTGAGGTGGGGACATGAGAGCGTCCAAGACTTGTTGTTTGGAGAATTTGACACGAAATTGGAACAATGGAATTTGAAAAAAACGGCGGCCCATACCACCAGATCCTGGTGTAATACCCCAATTTTGTCCGTCCTTTTTAACTTAAGCCAATTTCAGTTCTCCGGCTCAACTAAATCGAAATACCGTTGTTTAAATTAGGCAGGCACGCGAATGATCGATCTTTTCGTGCGTTCTTCAATTTAATCTTCGTATTTGGATTTAGTCGTACATAAGTAGGTCTACCAAAAGTCATTTTTTCTAGAAATTTGGCTTGTCTTTTCAATTCAAACTTAAGAATGCAATTCTGAGTTAATTTTAGTGTTTTTAGTTAATGAGTCCATTTCTTCTATTTGGGTCTCGTTTTAGCGTACTTCTCTAGTCTGGCCCGTTCTCGTCTTTGTGTTTGGCCCGACTCCTTTTCTTATTATTATTCTTATTTTGAGCATATATATAGTCCAAAAATGTCAAAAAAAAATTCTATTTAGTTTTATTTACAATTTAAAAGTGTTTAAGAGTCCAAAATGTCCAAAAATACAAAAAGTTACATAAAAAAAAGGCCCAAATGGCCAAATCCGAAAAATGCAAAAAAATAATAAATAGCAAAAGCGAAGAGAGACAAATCTAGGGTTCCAGTAATTTGCTCTCCAAGTCGTTGGGTCTGGTCCGCTCCGCTCCAAACCTAAAAAAAACAGTCAAAGCCCGTTCAAACGTAATTAAATACTCTGACCTAATTCTCTAGTATAAAAGAACAGTCATAGGTAAGTCAACAGGCAGCAACACAAATTTCAAGACAAATCACAAAAAGATTAGGGTTTTACACTGAAACCCTAATCATCAAAAACAAGTTTTTTTTGAAATCTGAGATTTGAGATTCGAGTAAGGGCAGCAGTTTAAGAGAGGCAACAAGCGCATTCAAAGATCGATGTGATCACAAACAAACAATAGGAGATTAATGGGCTGGAGTTGTAGGTTGGTACTCAAACCCCAATCATTCATATGCTTATGTAGTGTAATGAAGTGCTGTGTTTTCGTTTTTACATCATCAAAATACAAAATGGATTCAATGAGGCTTGTAAGTTTTATTTTCGGTGATGTTTTCATGCTTTTGATGATGTTTTAAATCACATAGTATCCTGTACAAACTGAGTTTAAAGAAAACATAGAACATGTTTTAATAAGAACTGGAAGCTAATGAGTCTGGAGACCCCAAAAAATGCAAACAGCAAGTAGAACCACAACTAAATAGGAGATCCCAATCAAAATCACAAAGAGGTAGCATGACAGCTCAAAAAATGAAAATAGAACAAGGTGAGTAGAAGAGAAGCCAGACCAGAGAAAGCATAAAAAATAAACTTAAAAAAAACGAGGAACTGAACCTGTAAAACGTCGCCGGAGACTTCTCCGGCGAAGCTCCGTCGAGGCCCGACCAAACCGAAGCTCCACCACCGCCGTAAAAACCGCACCGTCCTTGAAACCGACGAACCTAGCACCACGAACCGACTCCGTTGCCGTCGAATTCGCAGGCGAAACCTTCTCCACCCCACCACCCTCCATCGCCGTAAGCTTCCCCCAATTTCGAGCCACCCATCAAAACCGGCAAAGATTTCGCTCCTCACTCACCTCATAACCCGATTCGCTCTCACTCTCTCCGCAAGCACCGGCGAAATTTTCGCCCAAACTCTCTCTCTCTTGGGTGCAGCGGCGCCGAAATTTGAGGGAAGGGGGAAATGAAATTAGGGTTATGATCTTTTAGGGTTTTCATATTTATAACGTCCCTTTTTTATCATTTCTATTTTAGTTTATTTTTTTTACTCAGATTATTACCCACACCCCCTTGATTCATGCGCAAACCCCCACCTCACTAAAGCCCAGTTTCGCTAATTGGGCCCTCCTATGCGAACTGGACTTACTTTTTACACCCCCTGTTCAGTTACACAAACCCCCTACGACTAATAGCACCCCCTTTTGCAATTTTCACCCCTCTTATTCGTTTTTTTTAAATTCTTTCTAACTCAAATACTTTTCACTAAATCAAAACTTCGTTAGTGGTTTTGCGAAGCCTTTGCTTGCTTAATCGTTGACAATAAGGAACTAGTGGTTATCACTTGGAGCCTTTGCTCAATTGATCATCATGAATGCCTAATTTTTCTAAAGACTTTCAATAAATCAAAAAAACTTTGTTAGTGGTCTTGCGAAGCCTTTGCTTGCATGATTATTAACAATGAGGATCTAGTGGTGATCACTTGGAGCCTTTGCTCAATTGATCATCATGAATGCCTAATTTTTCTAAAGACTTTCAATAAATCAAAAAAACTTTGTTAGTGGTCTTGCGAAGCCTTTGCTTGCATGATTATTAACAATGAGGAACTAGCGGTGATCACTTGGAGCCTTTGCTCAATTGATCATTACGAATGCCTAATTTTTCTAAAAACTTTCAATAAATCAAAAAAACTTTGTTAGTGGTACTGCGAAGCCTTTGCTTGCATGATTATTGACAATGGAGTGCTAATGGTCACTTGGAGCCGTCGCTCAATTGATCATCATAAAAGCTCAGTTTTCACAATTAAACAAGATAAAAAATAAAAACCTACCCAGAACTACGTAGCTTTGAATTCTCCATCGCACCGGGAGATACGTAGGAGCGGATCCCCTCCGTCAAGCACAACGAACCAAAAATATTTTTCCTTTCAAAAAAACCAAAGCGGCTAACTCTCGTCAAGCGCCGCAAATGAAAATTTTCATTAAGTCTTTTCAATCAAGAGGCAAATTTAAGTATTTTCCAAATCAACACTTAAAACCACACCTTTTAATTAAATGTTCCCTTTCGGTAGAAAGGAGGTGTGGGGTGCTAATACCTTCCCCATGCCTAACCGACCCCCAAACCCCAAATCTTCCGGTTTTCCAAAAGGTCATCCGCCTTCCAAAAAGGTTTTTCTTCAATATTTTCCTTATAAAAAAATATTGGTGGCGACTTCATTGTTTTAAAAGGTTGTAAACGAAGAAAAACCCCCCGGGGACTTTTTCGGGCGCAAACCGACCTTTTCTTGATGATGGACCAGCAAGTTCATTCCATTTTGCTAAGGCCAATCGACCCTCCTCAACGGGAAAACCTCAGTCCCGCTACTCTCCTGTGTTTGGCGATACTTCTGCTGCCAATTAGAGAATGCTTCCTGAATCATCCTTGGCCCTCTTGGAAAATCACTTTGTGTCTCGCGCATATGAAGTTGCACGTGTAACTCCTAAGCAAAGTAGGTGGCCAGACAAGAACGACCTCCTATATATAGTATTAATTTAATATTAGTATTTAATAAAATATAAAATTTGAAGAATTAAAAACAAAGATATATAAAATATTACCAGGCGTTTAGCATGTTCATATGAGCTGATAGAACCGCCCAGATTTAAGCAACCACCTCTCTCAGAAGCCTGATTCACAGCAGTTCTCTGACATTTTCGTTGATAATCCTCATGCGCCCATTTCACTTGGAGTTGAACCCATATAGGCGGACCAATCCAATCCGACGACTCTAGATCATCTGTCTTGCCACGCTCTTCCCTTAGCATTTCAGAAAAACGGTGAGAAGCTCTTGAATTGAAGACTTTCTTAACTGCATGGTCATCCTCAGGTTTCCATGCGAATGTTGCCTTGTTGCACAAATTAAAATAAGTTGTTAGAAAAAACAACTTAATGAATTCAAGAATTTGGCAAAAATTAAAAATTAATTAAATAGTAAAAAAACTTACCCTAAATTGATTCCACATTTTGGACTCCGGATCTTTTTTAACCTCCGACCAATCAATCCAAGACTTTGTGTAATTTGCCTTGATAATACTTGTTATCGCGCGAGACACAATCCTCCCAGGATCAAAGCTGTACATAAGAAAGAAAAATTAAAATGATATTAATTTAAAAAGAATTATTTAAAATACAAATACAAATATATATATAATAAATACTTACAGCTGTCCAACAACCTCCACAACGATACGACCGTCTTCCAAAACATCAACCACGTCGGTTTGCGCATCATACACGCGTGGTGGCCTCTCTGGATCAGCAGGGGGTGCCATACTACTGGGTGGAGGCGGCACGGGTTCAACGCCCTCGAGCTCGACTGATGAAGGCATACGCACATAGTTGTCATGAACAAGTCGATAAACTATCTTACGCTTACGGCCGCGTAAAGAAGTACATATCTTCTTTCCTTTTTCCCGAGGCGGCACGGGTGGGTCCTCATGTGGTGAGTCACTATCTGCTAACGATGCCATAACTGTTCTCTAGTTATAAAATAAAGTTAATAACATAAATGATGAATAACATAAATGATGAATAACATAGGCAAATATATATCAAGTCTGATAAATATAAATATTATTTGACAACAAATTATTTAAATAACAGATAACATCACATTAATTAATTAGAATCCCATTCTTTCTCAAAATCACCATCATCATCGGATAAGTCAACTCTCGATGCGAGCGTGATCGATTGCGTCCTCATGATCTGTATCTTAGTCTTCATTAACTTCATCAGCAGCGTTGGACTCATCACGTAAACGAGTAATGATCTCAACTTCAATCACTTCATTTACAATGGACATTTCTTCTGACTGATATGGCACATCTTCCATTGTGTCATCATTTGTCTTAATGTAACCTCTTGGTTTTGTCTTAATTGCAACACACCAACCACGCCTGTAACACCCTAAATAATTTAATTAAGTAATTGATTAAATTGTTTAAGTGTTGCACTATTTTAATTATATTAAATTATAATATAGTGTTTTATAATTTGGTATTTTATTTAAGTGAAGGGAGTGGTATTGGAGATACTGGAACTGCAAGGATTGGCCCAGGAGCCCAAGCCCAATGACTTAGGCTCCTAGGAGTAGTGCAATTCGCACCACTTTGCAAAGAAAGAAAGAAAACGAAAAAGAGAGAAGAGAGAAAGGAAGAGAACGGCGCAACCTAGAGGAGAAGAGAGAAGAGTAGATCGCACCACTCAAAGAGGAAAGAAAGGAGCTTTTGTTGCGGTGGTTTTTGCACGTGACTCAAGGAGAAGGAATTTCTACGGTTGAAATAAGGTAAGGGGAGTCTCACTCTATAATAGAGGGTCTAATAGGTTGTATAGGAGTCATAGAGTCCCTATTTGGTGTTAATTGATTGATTGGTCGAATTGTGTTGATGAATTTGATGAATTTCATGTTGAAATCGATTTAGGGCTTAAATTAGGGTTTATAACATGTGATTTTCGTGATTTGTGATGTGTTTGATGATTGAGCATGAAATTGATTGTTATAATATGAAATTAGGAGTATTAGAGTGATTATGGAGTGATTTGATTTGGGAGAATTTGGAGAATTTGGGGTTTTTGGGTTTGGGGCGCTAAATTGCTAGGATTTATGCGCCCTGTTTACTGTTCACAGTGTGTGTTGTGGGTTTGTGCAGAAATCCTCGTCGTCGGGCGCCATAATCTTTGAGAAAATGGCGCTGGGTTCTGTTCACATCTTTGGGTTTGTGCTGTGTCTTTGGAGGTTCTTTGCGTGGCGCCAAGTTCTTTGGGAAATGGCGCCCGGTGCAATCGTATGATGTCTGTGTGCGTGTGTTTGCTGTCTGGGCGCCAGTTTGTTGGGGATATGGCGCCCTGTGCACTGTTCACGTGCACATATGGGGTGGTTTGAGTGGAACATGATGTTCTGAGCATATTTCACCGAGCCATATTTTGTAATCACCTGCCCAAATTCAATTTTAAACATTTTGGCTCAAGCAGTTTTAGTTTTGCACGTGTCCTTAGAGAGATGTCCTAGTGGATAATTCTGTAGCGCCATATGTGTGCACCTATGGGGGTGGGCTAAGTGACATTTAGAGTTCTAGACATATTTCACCGAGCCATATTTTGTATTCATACGCCCAAAACAATTTTAAACATTTTGGCTCGAGTGGTTCCCGTTTTGCATGTGTCATTTGGGAGATGTCCTAGTGGGTAATTATGTGGCGCTATATGTGTGCGCCTAGGGTGCCATCTTTTATATTCACCTGCCCAAAAACAATTTTAAACATTTTGGCTCGAGTGGTTTCCTTTTTGCATGTACTGTGTGTGTTGAGTCAGTGTGGGCGCAAGCAGTCTTGCCAGCGCCTAGGCGGCGCTGTGTGAGAGCGTGTCTCGGTTCGTGTCTTAGTTTGTGACTAGGATCATGTTGCCCAGCGCGCAGATTACTAGAAAAGTGGCGCCCGGTGGTATATTGCCGCGGGGCGCCAAATTCTTTGAGTTTACGGCGCTAATCTTTGTGTTGCACGAGGCGGGCGCGAATGTGGGGAAAATGGCGCCTAGTGCTTCCTTGTGCCTAAGTGAGTGTTGTATTGGTCCCTAGGTGACAGTTTGGTCCCTAGGTGATATTTTAGTCCTAAAGGGTGGTTTAGGTCCACTGAGTGAGGTTAGTCCTCTAATTGTGAATAGTCCTTGGGACTTGAGTATGTTGAGCTAGCAAGCGAGATGATTGAGGATGCCATGGGGGCATGAGCCATGGGGCTAGAGCCATGAGGGCTATAAATGAGATTAAATATGAGGTGAGAAAATAATATATGAAGTGATATTGTAAATGTGCTTGTGTTGTGTTCATGGAGTCTCATGCATACATTCGGCTGCGGTCGCGACGTTTATAAACTGATTGTGAGGCCATGAGGGCCAGGCCATGGGGGCCAGAGTCATGAGGCGAGAATGATCTTGCCATGAGGCAAGCGGTACCACATGCATGATCGCATTGCATACATTTCCATAAACGCCACGAGTTTATTGATTAATGAATGGTTTGATTTGTGTGTCTATGTAAAGCACTGCTGTGTGATGCTATGATGATATCTATATTGCTTATTATCACTTTTATTATATAGTTCGAGACTCACCCTTTCTGTTGTTGTTTACCACAGGTAGTCATGAGTGAAGGCTTGTTACCTTCACTATTCCCGAAAGTCGATGCGCTCACGTCACGTAGCACCTGGGGATGGGTTATAAACTTTGTTTGATCTGTTTTGCTCATTGTTGAGCCTTTATATGTATTGTTTTGAGACTACTTGATTTAACTTTTGAGATTATGGTTTATTTTCCATTGCGTTATGTGAAATTATATTCCCACGAGTTTATTTTATGGTGTTACGTATTTGAACCGTTGTTATGAGTTGGTGATTGTTGAGTGGTTTTAAAGAGATAAGTGTAGCATCCCATTGGATGTTTTCAATTAAGAAATGCATTTTTATACTACGATATTTAATTCTTGGGTAGAAATGGGGTGTTACATTAGTTGGTATCGAGCAAAAGTTCGATGCAATCGCCAAGTGTATACATTTGTCATGTTGTGTATGACAGATTAGGTGTCTTGAATTAGTTACGAATGGTTGTTTATCTTTGCAGTTGCTAGGTTGATATGGCGAGAAGGGTTGATCTTTGCACTTGCCGAGGCTTTGCAAGCCATAGCATTGAGTTATGGGGACTGTGAGAATCACGAGACCGTAGTCGGCAACATTCGAGAGAGAACCCTCCTACCTTCAGGGGAGGTACAACCCGAGATGGTGCATGGCTTGGGTGAAGGAGATTGAGAGGATCTTGAGGTGATTAGTTGCAATGATGAGCGAGAAAAGTCAGCACAGTACACACACTCTATCTGAAGAGAGGTGATGGTGGTGGTTGGAGACCAGTGAGAGGTTAGTGGGCTGCGCATGAGGAGATTACTTGGCCGTGTTCAGAAGGGAATTCTTGAGGAAGTATTTTCAGGAGGGCGTTAGAGGTAAGAAAAATTTGGAATTCCTTGGTGAGGCGGGGAGTATGTCTGCTTTTCGAGTATCTTTGCCAAGTTCACCGAAGTGGCTAAGTTCTACCCCATTATGCCTGAAAGTGGTCTTGAATTCTCAAAGTGCATTAAATTTTAGAATGGGTGAGAGTTGATATCAAGCAAAGCTATAGGGTATCAAAAGATTAGAGTATTTCTTGATTTGGTAGGCTGCTGCGGGATTTATGAGGAGGAGGCAAGAATGCCGCTCTAGGGTCATGAGAGACCATAGGGGTAAATTTCATAATGAGGGTAAGCCATATGAGAGAGATATCTTGTGAGGGGGTAAACAGAGGTATCTTTGGTGGAAGCAGTGCTTGAGGGTAAGAGAGGTCCGGCTGAGGCGGGAAGCCCGATGGGGGAGATGCTCCTGCTGATATTGTGTGCTTCAAATGTGGCAAGCCGGGTCACAAGAGTTTTGATTGTAAGTCTGGGGGAAAGATATGCTTCAAGTGTGGGAAAGATGGTCACATGGCATCCGAGTGTGATCGTAAGGAAGTGTGTGTTTCAAGCGTGGTGAAGCGGGTCACTTTAGCTCCAAGTGCACCAAGCCAAAGAAAGAGAGGTCTCTTGGGAGAGTATTTGCACTAGCGAGTTCGGAGGGACCCAATGAGATTAGAGGTACATGTTTCATCTATGGTACACCTTTAGTTGCAATTGTTGACACGGGTGCTACGCACTCTTTCATTACTTACATGCATGTCTTTGAAAGATTGAATTTAGTTTTGTCTACTATGGAGAGAGGATGGTTATCGACACTCGGCTAAGGGTTCGTAACTACTCTCTAATGTGTGCTAGGTGTCCTCTGTCGCTTTTTGGCGAGAGATTTTACGATTGATCCGATTTGTTTACCTTTGGGTGGGTTGGATGTGATTTAGGTATGGGTGGTTAGTAGATAACCATGTGCACATCATATGTTTCAACAAGTCATTAGCTTTCTTCTTCCGTAAGAGGAAGAGTCATTTCTTTGTCTCACGAGCAATTCTTGCGGGGGTAATGAAAGAGGATGGTCATTTGTTTGCTTTGATGGCGTCTATGTGCTGCTGAGAACCAAGTTTGTAGTTGATGGGTTGCGGTGGTGTGTGAGTTCCTGAAGTGTTTCTGATGAAATTCCTAGTGTCCCACCGAGAGGAAGTTGAGTTCGTGATTGAGCTTGTGCACAGTACTAGGCACGTGTGTCATGTGCACGTCACGGATGTCGGCCACGAGTTATGCGAATTGAAGAAGCGATTAGAGGAGCTTCTTGAGAAGAAGTTTGTGAGGCCTAGTGTGTCACCATTGGGAGCTCAGTTTTGTTGGTTAAGAAGAAGGATGGGAGTATGCGTGCGTGCGTGGATTACGAGCAAGCGAACAAGGTAACTATTAAAAATAAATATCCTCTCCAGAGGATTGATGATCGATGGACGGTGGTGGGTGCTAAGGTTTTTAGCAAGATTGACTTGAGGTCGAGTTATCATCGGATAAAGGTGAAGGATGAAGATATCCGAAGACCAGCGTTCGGGGCGGTATGGGCATTATGAGTACTCTGTAATGCCGTTTGGTGTCACAAATGCACCGGGGTTGTTTATGGAGTACATGAACCGAATCTTCCATAGCTACTTGGATCGGTTTGTGGTTGTGTTTATTGATGATATTACGGTGTATTCTAAGTCCGAGGAGGAACACGCATGAGCACTTGAGGTTGGTGCTAAAGGTCTTTGAAAGAAAAGAAGGCGTATGCCAAGTTGTCAAAGTGTGAGTTACAGTTTGCGTGAGGTGAGCTTCTTGGGTCATATTATTTCTAGTGATGGTATAGGCGTGGACCCGACCCAAGGTTGATGCGAGTGTTGCGGTGGGAGAGCCCAAAGTGCGTGGCCCGAGATCGGGAGTTTCTTGGGGTTGGTGGTTACTACAGGAGGTTTATTGAAGGGTTCTCTAAGCTAGCCCTTCCGTTGACTCAATTGACCTGTAAGGGAAGAGCCTTTGTGTGGGATGTAAAGTGTGAAGAGAGCTTCCAAGAGTTGAAGAGAAGGTTGACCGTGTCTCCAGTGTTAGTGTTGCCTGTGCCGGAGCAACCTTTTGTTGTATATTGTGATGCTTCCAAGATGGGTTTGGGAGGTGTGTTGATGCAGGATGGGAAGGTAGTTGCTTATGCGTCCCGAGCGATTTGAGGACACATGAGAAGAACTATCCTACTCATGATTTAGAGTTGGCTGCTATTGTTTTTGTGCTGAAGATTTGGAGGCACTATCTCTATGGTACCAGATTCGAGGTGTTCAGTGATCACAAGAGTTTGAGGTACTTGTTTGACCAGAAGGAGCTGAATATGAGACATAGGCGTTGGCTAGAGCTGCTAAAGGATTATGATTTCGGCTTGAACTATCACCCCGGCAAAGGATTATGATGGTGAGGGAATTGGAGTTGATTGAGCAATTCCGTGATCTGAGTTTGGTTTGTGAATTGACACCCCAGAGTGTCAGATTGGGTATGCTGAGGATTGGAAATGACTTCTTGGTTAGTGTCAGAGACGCCCAGAAGTTGGATGTGAAGCTGGTTGATTGGTTGGTAGCTGGTGATCAGGCTGTAGATGGGGATTACAGGTTGGATTCCCAAGGAGTGTTGAGATTCAGGGACAAAATTTGTATTCCTGATGATGCTGAGTTGAAGAAAATGATACTTGAGGAGAGCCATAGGAGCAAGTTAAGCATTCATCTGGGTGCTACTAAAATGTATCATGATCTGAAGAAAGCATTTTGGTGGCTTTGGCATGAAGAGGATGTAGTAGACAGTTCATTTATGCTGTTTGACTTGCGAGAAGTCAAAGATTGAGCACTGCGAGAGCTGCGGGGGTGATCAACCGTTAGAGATTCCGGAATGGAAGTGGGATGACATTTCCATGGACCTTGTGGTCAGGTTGCCAAACATCTTTGTGAGAGGTTTGACACTATTTGGGTGATTGTGGATAGGTTGACCAAGTCGCCCATTTTATTCCTATCAACATCACTATCTGTGCCAAAGTTGGCTAAGATTTATATTCGGTGATTGTGAAGCCACATGGGGTTCAGAAAGAGTATTGTATCGGATAGAGACCCAAGGTTTACGTCCCGAGTTTTGGGGAAGCTTGCAGGAGGCTTTGGGGTCCAGTGAGGTTGAGTTGACTTATCATCCTCGGTGATGGTGAGACAGAGAGAACCATCCAGTCCTTGGAGGACCTTACGAGAGCTTGTGTGCTAGAGCGAGGGAGATGCGTGGGATACACATCTCCCACTACTTGAGTTTACTTATAATATGACTATCATTCGAGTATGTGGATGGCCCCTTTTGAGGCCTTTGTATGGACGGAGGTGTAGAACTCCTTTGTGTTGGCATGAGTCCGGCGAGAGTGTTGTTCTTGGACGAAGTTGGTTTAGGAGACTACGGAGAAGGTGAAAGTGATCGAGAGAAAATGAAAGAGAGTCAGTCGGCGAGAAAAGTTACCATGATAGGAGGAGGAAAGACTTGGAGTTTGGTGATGAGCATGTGTTCACGAGGTCACGCTATGGTGGTGTTGGGCGTGCCAAAGCAAAGAAGTTAACTCCAAGGTTTATTGGACCGTACCAAATCACTGAGAGGGTTGGAAAGGTTGCTTATAGGGTGGCCTTGCCACCTAATCTTTCGAACTTGCACGATGTATTCCACGTGTCACAGCTTCGGAAGTATATTCCAGATCTGTCCCATGTGATTCACATGGATGATGTGGAGGTACGTGAGAACCTCACGGTAGAGACTATGCCAGTGAGGATTGATGATAGAGAAGTGAAGGTGCTGAGAGGGAAAGACATTGCCTTAGTCAAGGTAGTGTGGTTGGGAGCTGCTGGTGAGAGCATTGTAACACCCCAAAATAATTCAATTAATTAACTTAGTTGAGTTATTAAGGGGTTTGCAACATTTTACTTTTAAGTCAAGTAATTCATTAAGTGAGTGTTAAGCATGTGTTACTCTTTAGGAAAATGTCTAAGTTAGGAAAGGGTGTGGGTAGGAGAAGCCCACGGCCTAATAAGGCCAAGGCCTCATTTAAGTCCCTTAGGACATGTTAAATGGTGCCTTCGTAGGAGACCATTTACATTGTTCCAAAAATAGTCAAAGTTACCAAATTAAGAAAGTAGAGAGAAGTGAGACTTAGAGAGAAGGAAGAGAGCAGAAGAGAGAACCAAGAGAAAAAGGGAAGAGTGAGTGAATCTTGAAGGATTCCTAGAAGTGCTAGTGAAGAGAGGTGTGTCTACGGTTGTGATCGGGTTAGGGGGCTCTTTTAATCCTTGTAATGTTTTGTGTTTGGTAGTATTTTGGTGTGAGTGGTTACGATCACCTTGCATGTGTGTTTTATGTGTTGTTCATAACGTGTTTCTTTGTGTTTTGCTCTTTCTTTGTGATTTGTGGTGAGTACGATGGTGGATCGGTTGGGAAAGAGAGAGGAGTGTAACACTCTCTCTGCATTGCAGTGGTACTGAAGGAGCATTGCATGGTGAGGCATCGAGTGTAAATCGGTGTAGTGTGAAGAAAATGAGTTTGCATGTAGAGTTAGGAGAGGATCGGAGCCAATGGAGTGAGTATCCGAGTGTGCATGAGTGTGGTGATCTTTGGAAATGGGTTGCATGTTGGGTTTAAGTAATGAAACAGAGTAAAAGAAGTAAAATGGGAGTTAAGCGCCTTTATTACGCGCGTAATACGAAGTACCCTTCAGCTTAGAGTGAGAGAAACCGAGTTGAGAGAAGTCAACGCCTAGAGTGTCTTAGTGTTGAGAGTTTGAGGGAGAGTATGTGTCTAAACACCATTAGCGAGGGGTAGGGACGCATAAACCGAAGTGTACGTGTTTCGCCTTAAGGTTACCGAGGTGTAGAGGGAGTGAACCGAAGTCCTCAGGGCGAGCTAGCGTCACCGAGGTGAAACGCCCAAATGCCTAAGTGTAGGTGAACTGAACCAGGGAATGCCGAGAAGTGAATCTCCATGAGTTAGACGATTTTAGTGTAAGGGAGCGCGTAATTGTGAGTATGTCACCGAAGTGAGGGTTTGAGTGTAACATGCTTGGGGTGCCAAAGGCGAGCTAGGTCTTAGAGGTGATGTAGGATACCGAGTTGGAGTAGTTAGGCCGAGGTACACACATAGTGTGCCGAGGTGATGTTAGGCGCCAATGTTGCCTAGCACATTGTGGGGCCATGCTTGTGAGTGTATTTTAGCACCAAGTGTGCCAAGTGCGGGAGCAATTAAGTCCATTTTGGTCCTTAGGTGACATTTTGGTCCCCAAGTGTGTCGTTGCGGTCCTCGGTGTGACAATTAGTCCACCGTGGAGTGCCGAGGTGATTGAGAGGAGTCGGTTGTAGGTCCTAGGGTGATTTCTACAGGGTGTAGTAGGGTCGACGCTTAGCAATCGTGTGATGATGTGCAGATGGTGTGGGCGTCGGTGTGGCGGCGGAGTAGAAGCAGCGGAGTAGAGCGGCGAATAGCGACGGTGAGCAGCGGTGTAAGCATTCACATGCGTTATGTTTGATTGGTGTGTGATTGCATTTGTCATGAAGTCACATGTTCATGTGCATATTACGATGGAGGAGGTTTCGGCCTCGATGTGGTAGGACTTCGGTCTCCATATCAAATAACGACGGAGTAAATAACGACGGAGAGCCGATAGGCTAAATAACGACGGAGTAAATAACGACGGAGAGCCGATAGGCTAAATAACGACGGTGGAGGTACCTCATTGCATAATGCCCTGTGGTTGGGTTGCATACATGCATACATTTCATAATTTAATGTGTTTTTGGTGATTGATAATTGTTGTGGTTATTTGAACTATCGGTGAGTGGTGTATTAATTTGAACCGAGGTGCTTTAGTGCTATCTCTAACCTTAAGCTTCTTCACATTATATTACTTGTGTTAAGAGACTCACCCTAGTTGCTTTTATGTTGCTTCTCATGTCGGCAACTTGCAGGTACACATGAGTGATAGTTGTGCCTAGCTCAAGTCGGTTGTGTCTGCTCTGGTGTCGTGTAACTTTGGGTTGGGCGAGTAGATTTTAGTGCTTCTTATGCCGATCTTGTGTACTTTACGCTAGATAGTCTTTTGAACTAAAACTATCACATTTTGTTGTAACTTTTACTATGTATTATGACTTGATGTCTTACTGGCCGAGGTGCCTTATGTTATGGGCTTAGACCCTTTTGCCGATGTGATGCGCATGATTACATGTTTAGTATAATGCTGTGCTTGTTGTTTGAACTTAATTGAATTTCTGTTTTCCTTTTTAAATCATCAAATGTAGCCTCCTTTGAGTGGAATTTTGCAACTCGATTTTAATTTAGTAGATCGAATTGATTAGATAAGGGGTGTTACATTGTTGGTATCGAGCATAAGTTCGGTCTTGTCAGGCCAAGTATTGAGTCTAAGTGTCTTAAGCCTCGAGTCTTAGGCTCGTTCTAAACCAGTTCTTGATTGTGATCAGTGAAGTAAGAATGGCTAGAAGAGCTGGAAGAGATGATGTTGTTATAGCTGCTGCGTTGGAGGCGATGGCAAATGCTATGGGGAATCGACCTCGTGAGAATGCCGATGATCTTTGGAGCTCGTAGGCTCGCTACTTTCGAGAGGAGAATCCTCCTACCTTGAGGGGAGGTATGATCACGATGGGGCTCTAGCATGGTTGAAAGAAATAGAGAGAATATTGAGTGATGGATTGCAGATGAGCAAAAAGTGAGGTTTGGGACTCATATGCTCATTGAGGAAGCCGACGACCCAGTGGCAGAGTTCTTCCAAGATTGGAAGGCTGAGAGGAGGAGATCACATGGGAGAATTTTAAGAAAGAGTTCATGAGGAAGTACTACCCAGAAGATGTAAGAGGAAAGAAAGAGATGGAATTCTTAGAGCTCAAACAAGGTAACATGACCGTATCGGAGTATCTTTGCCAAGTTTTCCGAAAGTGATAAAGTTTTACCCCATTACACTGGGTATTGCAGAGTTCTCCAAGTGTATCAAGTTTGAAGCGGTTTGAAGCACGAGATCAAGCGAGCAATTGGGTATCAAAGGATAAGGGTGTATTAGAGTTGGTGGGCGGTTGTAGAATTTATGAAGAAGATAGTGTGGCTACTAGCCGAAGTGGGAAAGATAAGAAGACTTTTCAACCTCGATGCAGGTTGGAAACCTTACGACCATTCGGTGGTAGAGGAAGGGGAATTCGCGAGGAGAGGAAAGCCTAGTAGGGAGACGCTCCGCTATTACGACTATTACAAGTGTGGATTGCACGGGCACAAAGCGCGAAGGAGTGCAAGGTGAGGTGAAGAGGTGTTATAGATGTGGCAAGGAGGGCCACCTATATGCTGAGTGTGGGCGAAAGGAGATAGTCTGTTTCAATTGTGGAGAGATGGGGCACATCGGTCCCAGTGTCCAAAGCCAAGCAAGAGAGAGGCGTGGGGAAAGTGTTTGCATTAGTGGGTCCGAGGTAGAAGCGAAATCGCAGTGCGTGTTATATCAACGGTGTTCCTCTAGTTGCAATTATAGATCTTTTGGCGCAACTCGTTCCTTCATTTTTACGCCATGTGTGCTAATAGGCGAGTTTAGTGTTGTCTTCATTGGTAAGGAGATGGTCATTGACACTCGGCTAAGGGTTTGATGACTACTCTCGGTATGTTGAAGTGCCCACCGATTGTATTCGGTAGGGACTTCTTTGTTAACTTAATTTGTTTACCACTGCAGAGGGAATGGGCGTCATCCTTGGTATGGGTGGTTGGTAGACAACCATGTTCATATCAATTCTTGTTGAGAGATCGGTTAGTTTTTCCGCTCACTGAGGTGAAGGAATCGGCTTTACTTCCCGCTAGACAAGTGCGCAAGTTGTTAGGAGAAGGGGTTACTCTGTTTGCATTATGGGCGTCATTATGGAGAGAGAATCAAGTCAAGATTGAAGATCTTCCGGTGGTTAGAGAGTTTGCCGAGGTGTTTCTGAAGAAATTCTGATGTGCCACTGAGAGAGATCGAGTTCACCATAGAATTGATTCTGGAACAAGGACCTGGTGTCTATGGCACCTTATAGGATGTCTGCATCCGAGTGTGTCATTGAAGAAGCAGTTGGAAGAATTGCTAGAGAGGAAATTTGTGAGACCAAGCGTGTCACAGTGGGGAGCACACTGTGTTGCTAGTGAAGAAGAAAGATGGAAGCATGAGGTTGTGCATGGACTACAGACAGTTGAACAAGGTTACAATTAAGAACAAGTATCCACTACCAAGAATTGGCGATTTGATGGATCAATTATTGGGTGCTCGGTATTTTCAAGATTGATTTGAGGTCGGGCTACCATCAAATCAAAGTGAATGACGAAGCGTACCAAAGGCGGCTTTTAGAACTCGATATGGACACTACGAGTACTTAGTAATGCCATTCGGCGTCACTAATGCTCCGGGGTATTCATGGAGTATATGAATCGTATTTTCCATGAGTACTTAGATCGGTTTGTGGTAGTGTTCATAGACGATATCTTGGTCTACTCCTCGAGTCGCGAGAAGAGCATCATGCCGAGCACTTAAGGGTAGTCTTGAAGGTTACGAAGGAGAAGAAGGCTGTATGCGAAGCTATCCAAGTGTGAGTTTTGGTTGAGGAAGTGAGTTTCCTAGGCCATGTGATTTCCAACAATGGGATTGCAGATGGACCCTTCAAAGATTGAAGGCCGTGTTGAAGTGGGAGACACCCAAGTCGACCAGAAGTGAGGAGCTTCATGGGATTAGCCGGTTATTACGAAGATTCATTGAAGGTTTCTCCAAATTGGCGTTGCCATTAACCCGATTGACATGTAAAGATAGGGCTTTCGTATGGGATGACCGATGCGAAGAGAGTTTCAAGAGTTGAAGAGGAGATTGACAACGTCGCCGATCTTGGCGTTGCCTAATCCGGAGGATCCTTTTGTGATCTATTGTGATGCATCTAAGTTAGGTTTGGGTGTGTCTTTGATGCAAGAAGGTAAAGTAGTGGCGTGCGCTTCAAGGCAGCGAAGACTCATGAGAAGAATTACCCCACTCATGATTTAGAGCTAGGCTAGTAGAGTGTTTGCATTGAAGATATGGAGGCATTACCTTTATGGTTCGAGGTTCGAGGTGTTTAGTGATCACAAGAGTTTGCGGTACTTGTTTGATCGGAAGGAATTGAATATGAGCGAGAGGAGATGGTTGGAGTTATTGAAGGACTATGACTTGGTGCGAACTATCACCCGGGAAGGCCAATGTTGTAGGCGATGCATTTGAGTAGGAAATCTCTGCATATGTCATCAATGATGGTAAAGGAGCTGGAATTGATTGAGCAGTTTAGAGATTTGAGCCTAGTATGTGAAGTAACACCTCGAAGTGTTAAGTTGGGGATCTTGAAGATCACCAATGAGTTCATGGTTAGTATAAAGGAAGCATGAGAAGGTTGATGTGAAGTTGGTTGATGTGTTTGTGAGAGTTGGCGAGGTGATAACAAAGATTTTGAGTTGGATGCGCAAGGATTGTTGAGGTTCGAGAGGTCGGATATGTATACACGATGATGAGGAGATCAAGAAGGCAGTGCGGAGGAGTGTCACGAGAAGTCGGTTGAGTATCCATCCGGGAGCTACGAAGATGTATCAAGACTTGAAGAAATTATTACGTGGCAAGGAATGAAGAAGGATGTAGCTCGTCGCTTCGTCTATGCTTGTTTGACTTGCCGAGAAGTCAAGGTGGAGCACGAGAAGCGGCAAGGTTGATGCAACCGTTGCATATTCACGAATGGAAGTGGGGATGACATTCCATGGACTTTATGCTTAGGGTTGCGAGGACAACAAGAGGGTTTGACACCATTTGGGTGATTGTTGATAGGTGACAAAGTCATCACACTTTATTCCTATTAACATCACATACCCAAAGTCCGAGGTTAGCGAGAAATTTATATCAATGTCATTGTGAAGCTTCATGGAATCCCTTTGAGTATTGTATCGATGCCAGAGATCCAAGGTTTGCCGAATTTTGGAAGAGTTTGCAAGAGGCGTTGGGTTCCAAGTTGCGTTTGAGCTCGGCATACCATCCTCGTGATCGATGGTCAATCCGAGAGGACTATCCGATCCTTAGAAGATTTATTGAGAGCTTGTGTGCTTGAGCAAGGAGGTGCGTGGGATTCGTATCTACCATTGATAGAATTCACTTACAACAATGATCATCATTCAAGTATTGGAATGGCACCATTTGAAGCATTGTATGGCCGTAGGTGTAGGACTCCACTATGTTGGCATGAAGCAGAGAGAGGGTTGTGTTAGGACTCGAGTTGGTTAGAGAGACTACCGAGAAGGTTAAGATGATCGAGAGAGAGAGAAGATGAGGCGTCACAAAGCGCATGGAAGAGTTACCATGACAAAAGGAGGAAAGACTTAGAATTTCAAGTCGGCGACCTTGTATTCCTTAGAGTCACCCCTGTGGATTGGAGTTGACGAGCTCACGAGGTCAAGAAACTATCACCTCGTTTCATTGGACCCTATCAAATCTTGGAGAGAGTTGGGAAGGTGGCGTCATCGGAATTGCATTGCCACCCAATCTGTCAAATTTGCACGATGTGTTCCATGTATCTCAACCGAGGAAGTATGTTCTGACCGAGCCCCATGTCATTCAAATGGATGATGTGCAAGTGAGAGACGACCTCCTTTGTGGAGACAATGCCGATCAGAATTGAAGACCGAGAAGTAAAGACCCTTAGGGGAAAAGAAATCAAGTTGGTGAAGGTGGTTTGGGTAGGAGCTGCTGGTGAGCATGCTACTTGGGAGCTAGAGAGCAAGATGAAGGAAGTCTATTCCGAATTTGTTTGATTGAGGTAAGATTAGAGGGCGTAATCTCCTAAGTAGGGGAGGGTTGTAACACCCCAAAATAATTCAATTATTTAACTTAGTTGAGTTATTAAGGGTTTGCAACATTTTACTTTTAAGTCAAGTAATTCATTAAGTGAGTGTTAAGCATGTGTTACTCTTTAGGAAAATGTCTAAGTTAGGAAAGGGTGTGGGTAGAAGAAGCCCACGGCCTAATAAGGCCAAGGCCTCATTTAAGTCCCTTAGGACATGTTAAATGGTGCCTTCGTAGGAGACCATTTACATTGTTCCAAAAATAGTCAAAGTTACCAAATTAAGAAAGTAGAGAGAAGTGAGACTTAGAGAGAAGGAAGAGAACCAGAAGGGAGAACCAAGAGAAAAAGGGAAGAGTGATTTGAATCTTGAAGGATTCCTAGAAGTGCTAGTGAAGAGGTGTGTCTACTGGTTGTGATCGAGGTTAGGGGCTCTTTTAATCCTTGTAATGTTTTGTGTTTGGTAGTATTTTGGTGTGAGTGGTTACGATCACCTTGCATGTGTGTTTTATGTGTTGTTCATAACGTGTTTTGTTGTGTTTTGCTCTTTTTGTGATTTGTGGTGAGAGTGCGATGGTGGATCGGTTGGGAAAGAGAGAGGAGTGTAACACTCTCTCTCATTCTGTGTGTACTGAAGGAGCATTGCATGGTGAGGCATCAAAGTGTAAATCGGTGTAGTGTGAAGAAAATGAGTTTGCATGTAGAGTTAGGGAGAGGATCGGAGCCAATGGAGTGAGTATCCGAGTGTGCATGAGTGTGGTGATCTTTGGAAATGGGTTGCATGTTGGGTTTAAGTAAAGAAACAGAGTAAAAGAAGTAAAATGGGAGTTAAGCGCCTTTATTACGCGCGTGTGTCTGAAGTACCCTTGACTTAGAGTGAGAGAAACCGAAGTTGAGAGAAGTCAACGCCTAGAGTGTCTTAGTGTTGAGAGTCTGTTGGTGAGTTTGAGGAGAGTATGTGTCTAAACACCATTAGCGAGGGTAGGGACGCATAAACCGAAGTGTAGGTGTTTCGCCTTAAGGTTACCGAGGTGTGTAGGAGTGAACCCAAGTCCTCGGGCCGAGGTAGCCACCAGGGTGAAACGCCCAAATGCCTAAGTGTAGGTGAACCGAACCGGGGAATGCCGAGAAGTGAATCTCCATGAGTTAGACGATTTTAGTGTAAGGGCGGCGTAATTGTGAGTATGTCACCGAAGTGAGGGTTTGAGTGTAAAATGCCGAGGTGCCAAAGCCGAGCTAGGTGCCGAGGTGATGTAGGATCTTAGAGTTGGAGTAGTTAGCGAGGTACACACATAGTGTGCCGAGGTGATGTTAGCGCCAATGTTGCCTAGCACATTGTGGGACGCCACCTTGTGAGTGCTATTTTAGCACCAAGTGTGCCAATCACGGGAGCGATTAAGTCCATTTTGGTCCTTAGGTGACATTTTGGTCCCTAAGTGTCGTTGCGATCCTCGATGTGACAATTAGTCCACCATGGAGTGCCGAGGTGATTGAGAGAGGTCGGTTGTAGGTCCTAGGGTGATTCTGCAGGTGTAGTAGGGTCGACCGCCCAGCAGCCGTGATGATGTGCAGATGGTGTGGGCGTCGGTGTGCGGCGACGAGTAGAACGGCGGAGTAGAATGACGAATAACGACGGTGAGCGGCGGTGTAAGCATTCACATGCGTTATGTTTGATTGGTGTGTGATTGCATTTGTCATGAAGTCACATGTTCATGTGCATATTACGACGGAGGAGGTTTCGGCCTCGATGTGGTAGGACTTGGTCTCCATATCAAATAACGACGGAGTAAATAACGGCGGAGAGCCGATAAAGCTAAATAACGGCGGAGTAAATAACGACGGAGAGCCGATAGGCTAAATAACGACAGTGGAGGTACCTCATTGCATAATGCCCTGTGGTTGGGTTGCATACATGCATACATTTCATAATTTAATGTGTTTTGGTGATTGATAATTGTTGTGGTTATTTGAACTATCGGTGAGTGGTTGTATTAGGTGAACCAGAGGTGCTTTAGTGCTATCTCTAACCTTAAGCTTCTTCACATTATATTACTTGTGTTAAGAGACTCACCCTAGTTGCTTTTATGTTGCTTCTCATGTCGGTGACTTGCGGTACACATGAGTGATAGTTGTGCCTAGCTCAAGTCGGTTGTGTCTGCTCGATCGTGTAACTTTGGGTTGGGGCCGAGTAGATTTTAGTGCTTCTTATGCCGATCTTGTGTACTTTACGCTAGATAGTCTTTTGAACTAAAACTATCACATTTTGTTGTAACTTTTACTATGTATTATGACTTGATGTCTTCTTGGCGAGGTGCCTTATGTTATGGGCTTAGACCACTTTTGCCGATGTGATGCGCATGATTACATGTTTAGTATAATGCTTTGCAGCTGTTTGAACTTAATTGAATTTCTGTTTTCCTTTTTAAATCATCAAATGTAGCCTCCTTTGAGTGGTATTTTGCAACTCGATTTTAATTTAGTAGATCAGCCCGATTAGATAAGGGGTGTTACAAGCATGACTTGGGAATTTGGAGAGCAAGATCTGAGAGTCTTATCGAGTTATTTGACTCGGTATGAATTTAGGGACGAAATTTCCTAAGTGGGGGAGAGTTGTAACACCCTAAATAATTTAATTAAGTAATTGATTAAATTGTTTAAGTGTTGCACTATTTTAATTATATTAAATTATAATATAATGTTTTATAATTTGGTATTTTATTTAAGTGAAGGGAGTGGTATTGGAGATACCGGAACTGCAAGGATTGGCCCATGAGCCCAAGCCCAATGACTTAGGCTCCTAGGAGTAGTGCAATTCACACCACTTTGCAAAGAAAGAAAGAATACGAAAAGAGAGAGAGAGAAAGGAAGAGAAGCAGCGCAACCTAGAGGAGAAGAGAGAAGAGTAGATCGCACCACTCAAGCGGGAAAGAAAGGAGCTTTTGTTGCGGTGGTTTTTGCACGTGACTCAAGGAGAAGGAATTTCTACGGTTGAAATAAGGTAAGGGGAGTCTCACTCTATAATAGAGGGTATAATAGGTTGTATAGGAGTCATAGAGTCCCTATTTGGTGTTAATTGATTGATTGGTGAATTGTATTGATGAATTTGATGAATTGCATGTTGAAATCGATTTAGGGCTTAAATTAGGGTTTATAACATGTGATTTTTCGTGATTTGTGATGTGTTTGATGATTGAGCATGAAATTGATTGTTATAATATGAAATTAGGAGTATTAGAGTGATTATGGAGTGATTTGATTTGGGAGAATTTGGAGAATTTGGGGTTTTTAGGTTTGGGGCGCCAAATTGCTAGGATTTATGCGCTACATTTCTTATTCACGGTGTGTGTTGTGGGTTTGTGCGAAATGCTCTTGTCGAGTGCCATAATCTTTGAGAAAATGGCGCTGAGTTCTTGTTCACATCTTTGGGTTTGTGCTGCTGTGTCTTTGGGTGTTCTTGCTGGCGCCAAGTTCTTTGGGAAATGGCGCCAGTGCTGCTGCTATAATGATGTCTGTGTGCGTGTGTTTCTTTGTCTGGCGCCAGTTTGTTGGGGATATGGCGCCCTGTGCACTGTTCACGTGCACATATAGGGTGGTTTGAGTAGAACATGATGTTCTGAGCATATTTCACCGAGCCATATTTTGTAATCACCTGCCCAAATTCAATTTTAAACATTTTGGCTCGAGCAGTTTTAGTTTTGCACGTGTCCTTAGAGAGATGTTCCAGTGGATAATTCTGTAGCGCCATATGTGTGCACCTATGGGGGTGGGCTAAGTGACATTTAGAGTTCTAGACATATTTCAGAGCCATATTTTGTATTCATACGCTTGAAAACAATTTTAAACATTTTGGCTCGAGTGGTTCCCGTTTTGCATGTGTCATTTGGGAGATGTCCTAGTGGGTAATTATGTGGCGCTATATGTGTGCGCCTAGGGGGTGGTCTAAGTGGAATTTAGAGTTCTGGGCATATTTCACCGTGCCATCTTTTATATTCACACCTTAAAACAATTTTAAACATTTTGGCTCGAGTGGTTTCCTTTTTGCATGTCTTGTGTGTGTCTTTGAGTCAGTGTGGGCGCAAGCAGTCTTGCCTGTGCGCGCTAGCGGCGCTGTGTGTCTGAGAGCGTGTCTCGGTTCGTGTCTTAGTTTGTGACTAGGATTGTGTGTTGCCCGAGCGCCAGATTGCTAGAAAAGTGGCGCCCGGTGGGTCATGTTGCCCCGGGGCGCCAAATTCTTGAGTTTACGGCGCTAGTCTTTGTGTTGCACGCAGGCGCGAGAATGTGGGGAAAATGGCGCCTAGTGCTGCCTTGTGCCTAAGTGAGTCTTTGTTTTGGTCCCTAGGTGTGATTTGGTCCCTAGGTGACTATTTTAGTCCTAAAGGGTGGTTTAGGTCCACTGAGTGAGGTTAGTCTTCTAATTGTGAATAGTCCTTGGGACTTGAGTATGTTGAGCTAGCAACTGAAATGATTGAGGATGCCATGGGGCATGAGCCATGGGGGCTAGAGCCATGAGGGCTATAAATGAGATTAAATATGAGGTGAGAAAATAATATATGAAGTGATATTGTAAATGTGCTTGTGTTGTGTTCATGGAGTCTCATGCATACATTATTGCTTGATCGCGACGTTTATAAGGCGATTGTGAGGCCATGGGGCGAGTCATGAGGACTCCATTTGAGAATGATCTTGCCATGAGGGCAAGCTGGTACCACATGCATGTTGCATTGCATACATTTCCATAAACGCATGAGTGCTATTGATTAATGAATGGTTTGATTTTTGTCTTTATAAAGCGTGCTGTGTGATGCTATGATGGTATCTATATTGCTTATTATCACTTTTATTATATAGTTCGAGACTCCCTTTTCGTTGTTGTTTACCACGGGTAGTCATGAGTGAAGGCTTGCTACCTTCACTATTCCCGAGTCGATGCGCTCTCGTCGTAGCACCTGGGGATGGGTTATAAACTTTTGTTTGATCTGTTTTGCTCATTTTGAGCCTTTATATGTATTGTTTTGAGACTCTTTGATTTAACTTTTGAGATTATGGTTTATTTTCCATTTGCGTTATGTGAAATTATATTCCCACGAGTTTATTTTATGGTGTTACGTATTTGAACTGTTGTTATGAGTTGAGTTGATTGTTGAGTGGTTTTTAAAGAGATAAGTGTAGCATCCCATTGGATGTTTTCAATTAAGAAATGAATTTTTATACTCTGATTTTTGATTTAATTGCCGGGTAGAAATGGGGTGTTACAACGCCGATCAGTCTGTGTTGATGGATAAGAGACATAGTAGACTTGTCTCACATTTTGTGCAATGACAAAAGGATCGTACAGTCGATATCTACCACTCATTTTAATGTCCACTGTATTTGTCTTTGGGTTAAACTTTGTTCCTCGAGGGACGGATCAAACCAATTCTGAAAAAGCGACTATCTTTTGATGATAATCAAGATAAGGGTATGCAAGTTCATAAATGTGTTCAACAACACCATAGAAATCATCTTCGCCTCTCCCAGTGTCACTTTTCATGCAAACTCCACTATTCACTGTTTCTCTACCTTCTGTCCATTTGTTAGTGTGAAATTTGTATCCATTCACAAAGTATGTGTGCCATTCTTTAACACATCTTCGAGGACCATCGAGATAAGTTTCTCGGTGTTGGTTGGTAAGAGTTGGCGAAAAGGGAATACATACGCCGCTTAAACCACATTGGAAAATGCGCATGAATATGAAAGCGACGATTGTTCTTCACTTACTCCTCCGATGTCAATAACTACCTAATGAGAAATTAACAATTGTTACACACAATGAGTACTTTAATTTATAAAGAAATTAAGATAACTAGGTTGAGAAAGACATACTCAATGAATGGTTGGACTTGATGCAGTTTATCAAGACATGAACATGGGTGAGTTTAACTCTTCTTTCATTGCTTGATGAATTGACTCTTTTCAGACGGACGACCGGGGAGACAAAAGGCAGACAAAGCTAAGCGATGTCTTGGTGGTTCAATGTTGATTTCATTTCGACTACTTCTAGGAGCCAAATCATTGTTGAAATAATATGAACAAAAATGAGTTGTTTCACGATTCAAGTAAGACGAACATATCGATCCTTCAACTCTAGCTTTATTTTTGACTGATCTTTTTGAATCACCCATGAACCTATAGAAAATTATATGTTAATAATAATGTGTTGAAATTGTAGTAAACTTCTTTCATATGTATATTAACTGACCTTTCAAACGTATACATCCATCTGTATTGGACATGTCCACCAAGTTTAGCTTCAGTTGCGAGATGAACAACAAGATGCTCCATAGAATCAACGAAACCAAAGGGAAAAATTCTCTCCAACTTGCATAAGATAAGTGGGATGTCTTGTTCCATTTTTGTCAGATCATCCGCTTTAAGCGTTGGCAGAACACAAATTCTTAAAGTATTGACTTATTTCAATGGCGGATTCAAAACATGTGTTGGCAACGAACTAAAAGCGATAGGAAGTAAGCACTCCATGAATACATGACAATCATGGCTCTTCATCCCATGCAACCTCCCATTATCCACATACGCACATCTTGCTAAATTGGAAGAATAGCGAAGTCGGCATTTTCAATTGTTTTATCCACCGATAAACTTCTTTCGCTTGTTCGGTAGATAAAGTATAATTGGCTTTGGGTTTCAACGTCCTAGTACCTTGCTCAAGCAACGACAAATCCTTTCGCTGCGATCTTGATCCACGTCCTTCCTAGCCTTCTCATTGTCTTTTGTTTTAACTTTCACATTCATATGATTGTTAAATATGTTATCAAAGAAATTCTTTTCAATGTGCATGACATCCGGATTCTCGTCTCGATGAGATTATCTTTCCAATATGGAAGTTCCCAAAAAAATACTCTTTTTGTCCAATTATGCCATACTCCATAACCATGCGGACGAGAAACAACACCTGCAGCGACTTCTCTTTCGGAGGATATCCTTGACATTGTTCCAAACTTCTTACGGTGTCGACTACGGGGAGGTTCACTGTTTCAATACTTCCCTTGATGAATGCATATTTCGACCTTCTAAATGGATGATCGCTAGGTAAAAACCTACGGTGTGAGTCAAACCATGATGTTTTTCCTCCATATTTAAGAGTAAAGCTCTTGTGTCAACCATGCAAATCGGACACGCCATCTTACCATGTGTCCCCCATCCTGACAACATTCCATAGGCAAGGAAGTCATTGATGGTCCACATCAAAGTCACCAGAATTGTTTCTATTTTCATGGTGCCATGACATTTTACCCGCAGTCTCCTTTGAAGTAAACATCCTCTGTAGCCTTGGTATAAGAGGCAGATAGAACATTGCTTTCCGTGGAACCGGTTTGCCTCTACTCGTCCCTTTCCTGCTGGCACGGTAGCGTGGCTCTCCACACAACTTGCATTCCGACAACTCTCCATCATTTATCCCAAACTCATTGCTATAATATATGCATGCAACCAGACACACAACAATCAATTCTCTTAGATTTTAAGCCAAGCTTTGACACCAGTCTTTTAGCCTCATAATAACTCTGCGGAAAAAGTCCTCTAACGGGGGTTGCATCCAACATCATTTTCGTCATATATTCCATGCACAATTCAGCAACATTAAATTGAGACTTGAGACCCAACAACCGAACACACATTGATAATTTAGATTCGTTAGATCCTTCAAATAATGGTTTATTTGTCTCACTCAAAAACATATAAAACCTCGGAGCTTCTTCATTCGGAACTTCTTCGGCATCATATTGTGGTTCCTCAAAATCCAAATTTACACCGATAGCATCACGTATCATCCCCTGAACAACCTCAAACGGCTAATTTCCCATAGTCGATGAGCCAACAGCTTCTACGACTGGACTTGAAGTGGCACCTTCTACTTCTTGGATAGGAACAATATCAACCGGAGGAACATTAATTATATTAACATGAGAAACTCCAGCTGCTACCTCGCCATGACGAGTCCATATCCAATAATTTGACTTAAATCCATTGTTGTACAAATGAAGTCGAATGTCACCTTCATTTTTTATAGCTCGAAAGATACATTTCAAACAAGGACATCTAATTCCACCTTGTTGCTCAAATTCTTTTTGACGCTTAGCTAAAAGAACAAACTCTTCAACTCCTTCAACAAAACGTCGTTTCAACCCCGCTCTTCCAGGATATAATCGATCATACATCCAACTACGATCCATTTTTTGTGGATGTCCTAATTAAATTTATTACAACATATATGTCTATCAGAACAATAGACATTTTCATTTTTATATTTTAGCTACTATTATCTTTATAGACTAACAAATAATATTACAACATATACCTCTAATTTTATTGCGCATACTAAATAATAAACAATAAATGAAACAAATATTAACAAATAACTAATCTAAATATTATACAAAATAATATTTACTATCACATAATATTTATTACATTAAATAATATTTACTATCACATAATATTTATTAACTATTTACATTAATGTTCTTCTAAAAAAAACCCAATTAACGTGGTTCAAAAAAATAACTATATTAATGTTCTTGTAAAAATAACTCTATTATTGTTGTTAAAAAAACAATTATATTAATGTTTTTATATTAATGTTGGTCAAAAAATTAATTATATTAATGTGTTTATTACATATAATAAATAATAAACAAGAAATATCTATTCTAAATATTACACAAAATAATTAACAAATATTTTGACTTTAAGTAAATACTAATGACATATTATATATTATTTTCACCTTTATTTTAACTGAAATATTATAATAACATAATAATTTAATTTATTTTTTTAACAATCATAAACAATTTTGAATTTAAAATTTTATGAAAAATTTTAATTTTAAAATTAAAATAACAATCATAATAATACTACATAATTCATAATAACAATCATAATACTACATAATAATAGTACACAATTATAATAATAACAATCATAATAATTTTAGCATGAATTACATTTTAAAGTTTAATTTTATTAAAAAAAATTAATATAATAATTATAATAACTTTCTTATAAATCCTATTTATTTTTGTTAATAGTAATTTTAATTCTAATTTTATTAATAAAAATAAATTAATAATTTCAAAAATATCTATTTAACTAAATAATATTAACTATAGTAATAGTAATTTTAATTGTAATTGTAATTTTTTTACTTGTACCAAATCAAATAATATTTATTATTACATAAATCAAATAATAATTACTATTACAAAATCAAATAGTTATTACTAACCGGTAATGCTGAGGAGTCTCTGACTTGACGCAAATAGCTTCGAACAAACTCAACTAATTGTGCAGAACATTCTCCAACTTTTCCTCAAAATCAATCAATTGCTAAACAAATAATATCATAATTAGTAAATATTAACTCATATTAACAAAAACTAACACATATAAACTACATATGTATACAATAACATACCTTCAAACAAGAGATTTTGTAGAGAAATAAGAGAGATTTATAACAACATGAGAGAAATGTGTGAAGAAATTTGGAATGAAAGTGGAAGAAATTCGAACGAAGGTGTTGAAGAAATTGGAATGGAGGTGTTGAAGAAATTTGGAATGGAAGTGTTGAAGAAATGAAGGAAGAAATCGATTTATAAGGGAGAATTATAGCCGTTGGACAATAAATACGTACCGGCGGCCATTTATTACTACCGGCGGATATTTTCAAATTACCGGCGGAAATTCGAATTATCGATGGACTAGCGATGATACCGGCGGAATTTTGAATTACCGGCGGATGACATTACCGGCGGCTTATTGCGTTACCGGCGGACTATTGCAATTACCGGCGGATAGTCATTACCGGCGGACTATTTGCGGTTACCGGCGGAACTTGTTTCGGCGGACTATACGCCGCTAATGGGCAATACCGGCAAAAATTCAAAAAATATTTTTTAAATCTTTTCTCTGTTTAAAAAACCGCCGGAAAATAACTCAAAAACCGCCGGAAAACAACAAAATCCGCCGGTAATATACCGGCTTACTATTCCGCCGGTAATGGCCTTAAATCCGCTGGTAACTTACCGGCGGACTAAATCTGCCGGAATGCGGCCGCCGCTATTGAACGAATTTCTTGTAGTGAACTAGGTAGTTTCTGCTTGTAGAGTCTATAAATAGATGTTTGTAAGTAGTTTTAGGGGCGTATTTCATAACATTCAGTAACTCATACACATCTAACACATCTGCTCACACAAGATCTTTGGTAATTGTGGTGAACAATGTATGTTTGAGTCAATCTTGTATGTATCTGAATCCTTACTTTTATCAAATCAATTTCACTTTGACAATTGAGTGATCCACTCTTGTCTCTTTTCTTTCAATTATGTACTTTGTTTAAATTAATACCCTTTACACTTAAGGAATTTGTGTTGTTCTTTCCCTTTCCATAGATTGTTTAGGTTACTTTTGATTTTAGACTTTGAAACCATTTGTGCAGAATTATTTGAGGAATTCATGATGTTCAAACCCTTACGGGCTTGATTCCCATGTGTTGTTCAAGTTCTTTTACATTGGTGTTTTTGAAACTTAATCTGAATTAGATTATGTTATTGGTCTTGAGGCATTGATTCGATTGATAACATGATTGAATGCCACTGAATACCATTTTTGTTCTTTAAAAACGCATTAAAGAAAGTGGTGGGTTCAATGAGAAAAGTTTGAAATCCAAAGGTATCATTGCCCTCAATAGCCAGGTAGGTTCCATATCTCGAAACACCATGATTGTGGTGGTCCCTTTGACAACCGACTTCAATCTCTTGTTTGGGAAAGAGCGGGTCCATGATGTAGGGGCATTGCCTTCAACTTTGTATCAACAGATGTTCATTGGAATGATCTTGATGTATGTCAAATTATTGAGTAAAATCCTACAAATTTTAATGCTCCTGATGCTAAGGTTTTCCATGCAGACAAGATTTGGGTAGATGTTGGCCCATCCAAAATTGAGCAGAACACTGATCTCAAAAGGCAGTTCAATGAAAAAGGTGAACCTCTAACCTTGGTTCTCAAACCTCCTGTTAGCTTTGAATGAAGCCACAAGGATGTTGGACAAGGCTGTGACACAGTCGAATGGGAACTTGTATGATGGAATCGAGCTTCATAGCTCAAATTTCGGCCTATATGGCGAAAATAAGATAAGAGCGGCCCTCGATGCCACATGTGGTGTTTCTTATTTCCAACAAGAAGTGAGTGGGATATTTTCAAAGAACCTCAAAGCAAGCATACTTCAGAGATAAGAAATGTAGAAGCAGATCTTGACTTAGACCCATCAAAAGAACCTAAGGTAGTTTCTCAAACCTTTAATTCAGGAAATAATATTTTGTTAGAAACCATGACCGGTCTGAGAGAAAGGAGAGACTTCAAAAGATGATGCATTCAAGAAGTATACGAAGAAGAGGTTCTTGATGGCCTCTTGGATTGTATTTATGTTGAAGTAGAGAAAGGGGCTCGAAACCAATCTGAACCTACTGCCTTAGAGAAAAAGTAGGAAATAGGTTTTGAAATGGGTCATAGATTGAAATGAAATTAGATACTCAAGGAAGGCTTGTCTCGATATCCCATTTGGCGTTCATGTCGTAAGACCAAAACAAGTTATGTTTGGTAAAATTGATGGAATAGTTGAAAGCATATGGCTCGGAACATAGAGTTTAGCCAAAGTTGAAGGAGCCAAAGCGGACGTTTGATAATTTTAAGTTTTCCTTTATCCTCAAACTTTGAAGCGCCTCAGTAAGCCCTTCATATAGATGAGCTAAGATGAATGAACCCAAACAAATTTTCTTACCTTCATGGAGGCATTGGGCTATGGGAAGTAGATACTTGAGAATTTGCATGGTCTTGCGGCAAATAACGAAATAAGTTAACGACATAGCAAAAAGGCCACGTGTTACGAACAGGGGACTTCCCCTCTTTTTGGTAAGCCATGGTGAATTCATTGATAGAAACTTTATCAAAATTGGGTTGAACTAGAATCGATTACGTGGCAAAAGACATGGGGTATATTGGAGATCAAGCGGCGTGAGGCCAATAATGGTCGAGACTTCAAAAGGGTGGGGCTAAGCATTCCACAAGGAAAATGGAAATTGTTAGTTTCGGGTGTCAAAAGTGAAGAGGGTGAATATCTCTACTTCATTGAAATGAATATCGTAGGAGTGAGTTGAATGAGATCATATATACCCTGTTGTTTCTGTTGATCGCCCTTAACTTTAGTTGCGCACATCAACCAAATACATAAAATGCTCTTTGCAATAGGAGGATTTTCCTTAAAGATCAATTTGAAATCCATAGACAATTGATCTTCAAGATCTTCTTAGGCCCAAAGAATTAAAGGTCCATCTTCAGAAAACACCAAAGGAGTGTCCAAATATCAAGCATAACAGAGGTGAGAACCCAAGAATGAATGAAAAACCCCATCACGAACAAATGTCTGAATACAGATACCTTCTTGCGAGCCTTGGGAGAAGTTTCCAGCTAAGGGATCAGTAATTGCAGAAAATTCGCCATCAAGATTAAGTTTCTTGAAGTTTTGCGTATTGGAGGAGCAGGCCATTTGAATGAAGAGCTAACAGTATGGTTTAAAGCACAAACTTTTGTTTAGATTATGAACGCAAAGAAAATTCAAGAAACAAGTGTATAATCTATTCAAAGATTAGGTATTTATAAGGTTAAAGTTTTAGCCGTTAGCAATGGATTGATGGCATTGTTGAAATGTTTAACGCAATTCTTGCAAATGACACTGAAAATGTGGAATGTCGTGTGTGCCATTGAATCGACTAGTAACGAATACTTTTTTACTACAAGAAGTGATGTTTTTCGACTGAGTTACAGTCAATAAAATTTGTCAAAATGTTTACTCTCTCTACTTTCGAGACCAAACATTTGCGGGGCATCTGTTACAGCCAAATTTAAAAATCAAAATTCGCTAAGAAGACATGGCAACAAGTGAGGAAGTCTCGAAACATAAAATATTTGGAAGGATGAAGCGGTTCATAACACAAATTCCAAGTTAGAATTCGAAGTCATTTTCGAAGCATGCATTAGTCAAGACTGGTTTGGTGGTTATCTCAGAAGGTTTTCAAGCAAAGGGACATATGTAAAGCATCTAGACGCCAGAAGACATGTGGCGACAGATCATCAACAATCATTACTTAGTTTTTACTTTAGTTTATCTTCGAATGGGACATGTATCCATCACGCAACTAGGTAGTTTCTGCATGTAGAATCTATAAATATAATAGAAGTTTGTAAGTAGTTCTAGGGGCACATTTCCTAACATTCTATAACCCATACATGCCTAACACATCCCTCCAAGACCTTTGGCGATTGTGGTGAACAATGTATGTTGAATCCTTGCTTTTATCAATTCAATTTCAATTTCACTTTGACAATCAATTGCTCCACTCTTGTCTATTTTCTTTCAATTCCGTACTTTGCTTTAATTTAATACCCTCTGCACTTAAAGAATTTGTGATGTTCTTTCCCTCGAAGGATTGATTTTCATAGATTGTTTAAGTTACTTTTGATTTTAGATTTAGAAACCCATTTGTTAATAATTACTTGAGGAATTCATGATTTACAAACCCTTGTGGGCTGGATTCCCGTGTCTTGAGTTCTTTTACATAAGTGTTTTTGAAATTTAATCTGAATTTCATTATCTTACTAGTCTTGAGACATTGACTCGATTGATAACATAATTGAATACCACGTGAAAACCATTTTTGTTCTTTAAAAATGCATTAAATTTGGGGTTGGTACGTAAACATGTCTACTGATGAATCCATGATCTAATTTGAGTCCTCTCATTTTATCTCTTTTAAATTCATTTGTTTAATAGTGAAGTAAACGAAATTTCTATTGGAAAGCAGATCTATAATAATCATAACAAAGGGATTTTATGTGAACCCATGGACTAATGTTTTAGTACATGTTGGTTTATTTTTATCTTTTAAATAAAATTTATTTTATTTGATTATTTTATTTTATCTATCTTGAAAATGTATGCGACTTGGCATAGGGTGGAAATTTCGCCCGAGAATAATTTATTGTTGGTCATCTAATATTTTTGTTGAATTGTGGTCTTCGGTTGGGGAATCATTAATTTCTTCCTAACCTATTAACTGATGCTTGCATTAAACTTCTTTTATTGATACTGCTATTATAATTTTTATCTCTAATCTCATCATATCCAGGAGTTCAAATTTTTTTTCCATCTTCCAGTTTTTTGTTCACTCAGCTTTTGTTTTATGTTTTTTTTATTTTTTGTTCTCGTCGCTTCAAAACCTCGTTCGTTTTCTCTTGGACATCTTTCCAGTTTTTTTTTCAGTTTTTTTTTCTTCTTTTAGTTTTTTTTACCATCTCATTGGTGTGCAATTTTCTTCGGCTTTACCGATGACTATCTACATCGGAGAAATTGGCTGGCCACGAGTACTCGGCTTTGTCGGCTTGTGTGGTTATCTCCTCCGAACAGAGTTTTTGTCACACCCAAGGTTCTTCTTTTATATTTTAAGGCTTTGCATTTTTTTTCATTTTTTATATTTCAAGAGGTACTTTACAAACTCGAAAAGTTGGACATGTTTAAATATGAAAATTTTCAGTGAAAAAAAATATTTAATTTCGTAAGAAAATAAGTAAAGTGAAATTCTAAACAGTGTGCTTTGGTGTACTTGATGGGGACAAAAAAATTTGTAGCAAAATGCGTAACGTTAAATGTTACGCAGTGTGTTTTGGGATACTTTAGGATTCAGGAATTTTTTTAAGTCTGAAAAAAATTACATGTCCAAATTGGTATTTTCTTCTTTATTTAGAAAATTTCACATCAACAAGTATTAGAAGCATAGTTAAATTGGTGTTTAGTTTTAAATCAAACTGTGCATAATACCTACGTACGTGTTTCACTTTTTAATTATGTTGTCTTCTTTTCTCTTTAATTATGGGTTAAGTTTTTATATTTACATTTTTTGGTATAAACTCGGTATCCTCTGCGCGCAACTCTAGAGACTAATCTCTCGAACAGGGTAGGACCGTATTATGTGTTAAGTTTTTATAGTTACATTTGATGAATACAGATAACGTTATTATAGATTCACTACAACAAATTTGGTAACTGGCGGCGGACATTCTGCGGCGATTTGGGGTAAACCGCCGCCACTTATCATTTAGCGGCGGTTATCTTGGCTGCCTCGGTTAGTAAGTAAACGACGGCGGTTATTTGGTAACCGGCGGCAGTTTGAGTTTTTTTAGTCAAGCGGCGGTGGTTTTGGGTTATACTGCGGCGGTTGAAAATTTTTTGTCTCAAAAACAATTCTCCATCTAAAAAAAAATCCCCCTCCCTTTTGTTTTTGTCAAAAAAATACTCCATCCTTTTTTTTCATCGAAGCGCCTCTTTTTTATTTTTATTTTAATTAAAAAAATGTAAAACAAAGAAGCAGCTTTCCTCTCTCTCTCTCACGACTCAGTTTTCAGCAATAGCTAGTGTAGCGACCGAAAAATCCGAGGAAAGGATTCTTCGAAGTTCGAATGGAAGCCGCCACCGAATTTTAGTTCAAGGGCAAATTCGGAAAATCCCTTTAGGTTTTAGGACAAAGCGTTGTTAGGGTTCGGGAGTCGTTATGTGTGGGGAAGGTATTAGCACCCCACGACATCCTATTGTCTAATTAATTTAAGATTTATTTAATAATTACCCTTTTATTTGTAGAAAAAAAAGACTTATTTAGGTTTTTGGTTTTTAGTGCTTGACAAGGGTTGAGCCTTGCTCCTACGTACCTCCGGATGCAATGGAGGAATTAAAGCTACGTAGTTCTTCCTGAAAAAGTTTGTGGGTTGGTATTTTTTAGCGTAGGGGTCCTAGGATTCCTTGAACTGCATACCATTTGATTCTAGGGACGACTAACCCGATTGAGTTACAACCGACTTAGTCCCCTACTTTTTGAAAATAATTTTAGAGTTTTTTGAAAGAAAGTGGTTTGGTGTGAGGTGGGTCCGTTTTAGAATAGGTATTCTAGAACTCCTGAACTGTACAGCTCATTAGTTCTAGAACGCTGACTAACCCGGTTGTACAACCGACTTAGTCCCCTGTTTATGAAAAAAATAATTTATTTATATTTTATTAAGCTTTTTGTAGGATTACTGAACTGTACAGCTCATTGGTCCTAAAATGATGACTAACCCGGTTGTACAACCGGCTTAGCCGTTTATTTTTAGAGAAAAATAGTTTATTCGTATTTATTAAGTTTGTAGGGTTACTGAACTGTACAGCTCATTGGCCCTAAAATAATGACTAACCCGGTTGTACAACCGACTTAGCCGTTTATTTGATTTCGAGAGAAAAATTATTTATGTTTGAGTTTGGAAAAGAATTAAAAAGAGAAACAGGGGGTGCAGATTGTAAATTGGGGTTTTATTAACCGCAGGGTGTTGTATAATTAATTGGAGGTGCAAAAGGAAAGCCCAGTATGCGAAACTGGGCTTAAGTGAGGGGAGGTGTGCGCGTGAATTAGAGGGGTGTAATTAGTATTCTGAACATTAAAATAAAAAATAAAAATAAAATAAATATAAAGGAACTATAAATAGTTAGACCTAACCCAAGAAAACCCTAAAAACCGACCCACCCCCTTTTCATCACCAGCTGCGTCGCGCAGCTTCTTCCAGCGAGAGAGGGAGCGTAAATTCCGGCAAGGTTTTCGCCGGCGTTCGTGGGAGGAAGAGAGAGAAAAAAAACGACGTGATGCTCGCGGTTTCCATGGAGACGAGTTTGTGGGTGGCTCGCGATGAGAGGGAGAGGACGACGACGGAGATGATTCCACCGGTGATGGGTGGCCGGTGACGCGAACCGAATTCGCGATGGGGAGGGGGTTTCACGGTGGTGGCTCGTCGGAGGTCACAGCGACGATGTTGGTGAGCTGTGATGAGAGTGGGATGCAAACACGAAAAGATGGTGTTTCACGAACGCAAAAGGAGGGACTGCTTTTACGACATTCAGATTGGGGATACGACATTGGAATTAGAGCAACCACCGTACACGGTGGTTAGAGGTCAGTTCTGATTCTTTTGTTTTTTCCTATATTTTGATTTTTAACATGTATTCATCTTTCATTTTTGATTCCTTGAGTATCTATACCTTAATTTTTTTTACAACAAACAGAGTTACAATTTATTATGTTTGTATTCACTAAGAAATCTACCGGTAATATTACATACAGATCTTATTTGCATATTAAGTACAGAAGCTACACTAATAACCAATAACAGTTTATGTACATATTTTTTAGCATCTATACAAAGACCAACCTGGTTTCCAGCTTCTGAATAAGTTGCTTTGTGTTAGGCTCTTAACTGTTGTTGTATGTGATTGATCGCAACTACCATGTGGATCGCTGATCGCTACCGCTTTTTCCTTTAACAACGTAACTTGTAAGCAGTGTTTTTGTGGATTAGGGTTTCGACGTGAAACTCTAATCCTATTTTTGGGTGATTTTAGCAGTAGTTTTCTGCCTTGATTTCTGTGTGTTTGACTGCTGATTTACTGTTTATTTATAGTCTAAAACTAGGTTAAGGCATTAATTGAGTTTTGACTGGGTTTGGATGATTTTTCAGGTTGGAACCCAGGCCCAACTGCAGCAGCAGCTTGGAATGCTGCCTGGAAACCCTAGATTGTTGTTTGCTGTGTATTTTCGGATCTGTTATTTTTTGTATTTTTAGATATCTGTTTTTTTGTATTTTTGGACTTTTTGGACTCTTAGGAGCTTTTAAATTGTAAATTTAACTAAATACAATTTATTTGACATTTTTGGACTTATTTGACTCTTAAACACTTTTAAATTGTAAATTAAACTAAATAGAAATTTTGACATTTTTGGATTGTATATATGCTTAAATAAATTAAATAAACAAAATAAGAATAAAATAATAATAATAATAAGAAAAATGAGTCAGGCCAAATACAAAGACGAGAACGGGCCGGACTTGACAAATACGCTAAAACGAGACCAAAATGGACGCGTTAACTAAAAACACTAAAATTAACTCGGAATCGCATTCTTAAGTGAATTTAAACCAATTTTTTGAGAAAATTGACTTTAGGTAGACCTGCTCATATACGACTAAACTCAAATACAGATATTAAATTGAAGAACGCACGAAAAGATCGATCATTCGCGCGCGTGCCTAATTTAAACAACGACATTTCGATTTAGTTGAACAAGGTGATTGAAATTGGTTTGGGTTAGTAGCCGAGACGCTACACTAATAATCCTCGTAATCATGCGACTCCAAAACACGCCCCTAATAAAAATAAACGACTAAAACAAGAAAAAGAAGACGGACAAAATTGGGGTATAACAGCTAGCGTTCGTCGTTCTCTCACTCAGCGTTTTCTCTCGCTCTCTCTCGCCTTCGTCACACCAGGTGTGTCTCTCTCTCTCCCTCTCTCTCTCTCTCTCTCTCTTTCTTTCGTTCTCTCTTTCTTTAGCGTTCTCTCTTTCTTTAGCGTTCACTTCACGATTTAGATTTACTCTTCACCCTAATTTTCCCTTTCAGCGCCATTTTCCCTAATTTTCCCTCTCACACTCTCACTCATTTCATTCTCACACTCTCTCATTACATCCCCCTTTCAGCGCCATTTCCTCACTCTCACACTCTCACTCATTTCACTCTCACACTCACTCACGTTTCATACAGTTCTTCTTGCAACAAGAAGAAAAGCTCACAATTCTCTCTCACACCATCACATGAGACAAACCCATTTCTTCTTTGCGATCGTTTCCCTCAACCATTCCATCTCCCTTTCAAGGCAAGCCCTAGATTTCCTCTATTTTTAGTTTTCCTAATTTCTGCACCTTAATTTGATTTTTGTTCTTTGCTATTTCAGGGAGGCACTTGGTTGATTGGTGCTGGCTTGAGGTCCTTGTTGAGAGAAGTCTTGAAAGCTACTTGTTTTTGTTGAGAGGTTCTTCTTTTGAATATAATTTAGGTTTTGAGTTCGTATAAGCTTGATTTAGGTCGATTTTAGCTTCAATAGAATGATTTGCTTGTTAATTGGTTGATTTTCTTGTTAATAGTTGTTCAGTGTTTGCAAAATTTGTGTTAAATAACCCTATTGTATTGCTTTGTTCTTAGTGTTATATCTTCTTCCATTTTTTGCGAATCTGAGTTATATGTGCTGGGTATTAGCTTGTTCTCTATTTTAATAGCTTGATTTGTTTGATTTGCTTGTTGGGTAGTAGCATGATGTGTGTTGGAGAAGCGAGAGTGTTCTTGAACCTCATATGAGTGTTGTGTTGGGTAGTGATGAAGGGAATTTGGGGAATTGTAGAATAGAGGGGTTTCTGTGATTTGATCTGCAATAGTTTTGTGTTTAGTGTTGGAGACATTTATGGTTCACACTTCAAAATTTAGAGTAGCAATTCACTTTGAGTCATGTCAGTGAGAGTAGTTTTATTCAATCACCAACTCCATATCAGTGAGAGTAGTTTTATTCCCAAAATCTTATTTCTTTTATTATTTGTGTGGAGAATATGTATAGGACTTTGTTTGCATAAGTATCTTTTCTTTTGCACTGACTTAATTGGTTTCTTGCTTTTTGCTATCAAAATATTGTTGTGCTAGAGAAGTAAACGAATTTAGTTGGACATGGTACTTGATCATTGAAGACTCTTTATTGCTTTTGGTTTCTTGCTTTTTGCTATCAAAATATTCAGAAATTTGAATAAAAACAACAAACAAATAGAGATCAATTCAAAGAAGCCATTTGTAATGTTGGAGTTTCTTGTTCTGGAGTTTATCTAGTATTAGTATTAGATGTAGTGTAACTATGTGTTTGTGATATGAGTGGAATTTAAGGGTAGCGAGAAAAATGAGTTTAAACTCTATTTTCAGTTTTCCTAATTTAGAGTAAGCAGAAAATAGAGTTTTAAACTCTATTTTGAAGAATTATAATTCATGATTTTCAGTTGTTCACTTTTGCTCTTGATTTTGATTTTTCATTTCTTCATTTATACTTGTAGATCAGTCTTTTGCAAAGTTTGTTTGCCCACTCACAGTTTCATTGGCGCAAAAACATTGATTCATAAAATTACGGATCCTAATCCTAAAAGCAGTGAGTACATTGATTCATTTGTGACCATTTAGTATTGGCTAGTGCATTCATGCATTCATTATGGTATGAAGTGCATTTCTTGCTGATACCCTGATACATTTTTATTATTATATTCAAGTTCGTGTGTTCCTATTACATATGTAAATGTGGAAAGGAATGATAGACCAAATTAGCTGCATAGCTATTGAGTCTCTCCAACAACTACTAGAATCGATCGGGTGGTCCCACAATGACTGACTATAATAGGCTGCAGTCGGAATTACAAGCGAGTAATGCAAGAGTTCAAGCTTTAGAGGCATAAGTTAGTAAAGTTCGAACATTAGAGGAGCAAGTAGCTTTTCTAATGCAGTAAGCTGGTGGTCAATTTCCAGCTAGATCTAATCAGGTATTTGAGCTTTAGTTAGCTTCTTATTAGTTTTGTGGTGATTTCATAGGTACGCTGTAAGGGTAAATTTGACATGAAAATCTATAGTTCGCCAAGAATGCAATCGGTCAATATATTGATGGCAAACTTACACTTTGAATGATCTGCATTTCTTAAATGTAGGACTTGTTGATTTTGTACTTGAGGTTTTAAGCATAACCTTGTACTTATTGTCTAATATATGATTTATGTTTGAACATTGTGTAGTATATGGTGTTTGAGACACCCTTGTTGCTGAATGTATTTGATGCTCCGTCAAAATTCTCATTTTGATCTTGAATTGGTTTTAGAAAGGATCATCAAATTTTCCAACATTGTTGGAAACAAGACTAATTCTTTGGCTAAACATTGAATTATTAGGCTTTGTTTTCTTGGTTCTTCTATATCTGGAAACTTTAGGAGAAGCCATTTAAATGATTGTTTCATATAAATAAACTGGCATGTAATTAGTGTTTCTTAAGTATTATGTTAAACTAGTTTTATGTGTTGGCAATGCACTAATGATGAAAGACAATGTGTGTGGAAGATTTGGGCAATGGTTATGGATAATGTCTTTCTAGTTTTATTTTGGGTTTGTTAACATTCCAACCCAAACAACAATTCTGAGAAATAGAAAAGTAGATAATTAGTTATATGGGAGAGCGGTTAGTTTTTGTTTTTTCAAAAGAATTGAATTGAAGTTTATGTTAGATTGTTAGTAGGTATGGTATTCGGTGTGCGTGAGTTTATGTTTATGCTATTTGTTATAAGCATCTAGTACAATTTCTTATTTCTTACTTTTGTTCCTTTCTCCCTTTCTGCTTTTTTCAGTTGCAGATTTACGTTACTTTCTTTGAAGCAATACCTCTTCATCTACCAGTCATGTACCTGCACATCGTGGACCTACATCTAGTTTTTAGTTTTCGGATTTGTTATTTTTAATGTTCTTATTTTGGGGAGCTCTTACATTCCTAAGCAATGTACCTTTTAATCTTTTGGAGCGCCAGTACTTTTGATATATTTTGAAACAATGATCCTTTTGATATTATATGTTGTGTTATTTTACTTTAGAAGTATGAATGAACTTTTTGTCATTGTGTATGTTTAAATTATTTGAAGCATTCTTGGCATTTTTAGTTTATGTTTTTAAATAATTTAAGAAAAAGTTGTTATAAATAACAAAAAAAATATTAGGCTTTAGTAAAAGATCTGCATTTTTTTCTCTCGGTTTAAAAACACAACAGCAAAAACCTCAAATGTGTGTGAAATTATACATTTTTCTAAAGCAGGACCTATTTGGGGGCGATTATAAGCATTGCAACAACCCAACCATAAAAAACTTTAAAACCGCATGCGAAATTCTACATTTTCTCTAGGATGAGAACCTATTTAGGGCGGTTGCAAACAGCGCCGCAATCGCAAAAACCGCGCAAAAAACCTAAAAACCGCCGCAAATCTCTACATATTTTCCTAACTCAACAGACTATTTAGGGCGGTTTGTAATCGCAGCATCGGCCCAACCGCCATAATCATAATCGCTGCGCCATTACTCCAAAGCGGTTATTCAATGATTGCTAAAACCGCCACTGTAATCCTCGCGGCGGAGAATACTGCGACGGATTTGAAACCGCTGGGAGGTGCATCCTGCGGCGGTTAAAACCGCCGCAGAATTCTTTTTGAACCGCCGCCGCTTGCCTGTATTGTTGTAGTGATTGTTGTTTTTGTTACAACTTTAAGTTGTTTGTGTTATGATTTCATCTAATATATGTGTGATTAGGTTGTTGTTTATGTTTCAACTCTAAGTTGTTTGTGTTATGACTTCGGGGTCGTTTGGATTGGCTTATTTGAGCTTATCTACTGGTAAAAGAACTTGTGAAACCGTTTGGGAGAGCTTATAGAAACAACTTATGACATGTTCATAAGCTGTTTTCAGCTAATTTCCATAAGCTCCAAATAATAGCTTATGGCTTATAGAAAAATAGTTTAAACATTATTTCATCCTTTATTATATAAACAACTTATGCATAAGCACTTATATGATAAGCGCTTATGTCATAAGTACTTAATTATGCTATTTATCCAAACGAGCCCCTATATGTGTGACTTTTGTCTTTAACTGTGATGTCTTTCTAATACTTAGAATTTGTTACTACATCTACGCTATTGTACTCCACAAGTCTTTACACACTCACTACAATCGTCAAAAATGTTAATGCTTATTGTTGCAACAATGTTGTTCCTTTCTGATTTTCTTACTAATTGTTCATATATCCCTTTTCCCATTTCATTTTTAATCACATCTCCGAGACTTTTCCACCTATCATCATTAACTTATGCACAAATTATAACACCTCTCCATGCTGTTATCAATCTATCTTTCATTAGAACGAAACACTAGTCAGCCCGTCGCTAGTGTTGTTTTAATATCCAATCTAAAGTTTTATTTAACTTTTATTTCTTGGAAACGTCTTTATCTCTTGTCCTTTACGAACACTATCATATTTCTTGTGTACTTAAGCAAACGTTTGACAAGCAATGCCGAAGGACATCATGGATGTTACTCGAGAAAAACTAATGGGTGAGAGAAGTATATTTGATGAGAAGAAAATAGAAACCACGTAGAGGAGCCGACCAAACTTGATTGGGTGAGAGAAGTAGGTCGGATATGATAATCAAATCATCTAATTGGTGTTGGAGCATGTAGACCATCACTGCTTCATCGCTTCAAGGAACTAAGTGATATGGCTTCTAGTGAAAACTGGCTTGAGTTATCCCACTTGTCCATATGGTGAAAATAAGTTTATATCCGTTACGGGGTAAATATGTTCTTGTTATTTACAACCCCCCTTCTTCAAAACAAAGTTATTGGGCCACCAACCAACCAAGGCCAGGTACATTCATCAATGGCTCACAATGCACCTCCTAACTGAACGGTTCGGATCACTTCACTCAAGTGTCTTTTGACTCTATAAATACAGCACTTATTACTAACAAGAAGGCACGCATTAATTACCACATATATTTGCATTAACTCTCCAACTTCTGACTTTAGCATCGGAGTGGCTTTGCAGGTACACCCACCTCGTCTCGGAATATCAACATCGGACGTGACATTCACTGATCAATATCATCTCCTACCTACTGTCTAGGATCGACTGACCCTAAGATACGGTACCGAAGAATATCAATTTCTAGAAACTTTATTTCCTAAGTAAATATATCGTGTTTTGAGCAATATGCTTACAATAATATTAGATATTAATTTGCTTCATCAAATTGTTGAATGGTGTATCAGTTGTAACACCCTATTTAGGTTTCATAGACTCTAAACTCTTTATCACTTTTCAGTTAATTTTTTTAAAACTTCACTCCACACAATATTTATGAAACATCTTAAACAAGTTAAAAAATTTACTTCCAGACAACAACATAATCACAACTTAATCATTCACCATTGATCACAAAACTATCTTCGTCACAAGGCGTACAACTTTCAAACTTCAAAAACAATATGCTTAATCAAGATTTGAGGAACGAATTAAGAAGACATTCTTATGAGTTTGTCTTAAAATAAATCTAAGTCTACTGACCTATATCACAAGTCAGAGATGCTAGAAACATGATGACAACCCTTTATGGACACATATCTAAACATAGATACTCTTATTAAACATATATTTCATAAGTTCAGAAAACCCAACGCTTCTTCAAAGAGACGTTCTTCTTGATTCCTAAGGACTTTGGAAATTTCCATGCTTTCAACCGCATCGCGAAGTGGCTCTCGACAAGACTTCTTTATCATCCTTGGGATTCATTTCCATTGCACATGAAACAATGTTCTCAAGTATTCCCTACATGGGTAGACAAACAGACTGGCAAGGGTGAATCTCCTATACACGAGTTCATCGCAAGCTACCCCTTGTATACATATTGTTCCGACCTGGGCCAAAAGCCCCATTGAACATTGGTCCTGACCCAATAACTTCCAAGAAGCGCAGCCCAAAAAGCAGGACAACGCCGCACTCCACGCGACTCGCTCGGGTATCTAAAGAGGCCGATGATCTAGATCAAACCGCCAGATCCGACGGACAAGACCAGGCGCCCTCGCCTATAAATAGAGGCCCCGGTCTCCAAATCCAGGTACGCTCTCATTCTTGCAGTTACGCCTATTCTCTCACCGACTTAGGCATCGAGTGTATGCGCGGTATCCCCACCCAACGTGGGAAGGATTGCAACTCGGAGCTCCCGAGAACAACTAACCAACGTCGACTACAGCCTTTGACTCTCGAGAAGCGGAACCCTATCAGCTCCTCAAATAAGGTAACTTCTCTAATTTGGGACCGAACATTGGCGACCACAGTGGCAGAACTTAATCATTCTCTCACTTGGACCGCTTCTATGAGCATTACTATGGAGCTAGCCGGAGGATTCTCCACTTTATCCGGCATGTCTAGGCACGCCGTCAACTGCAAGTGGCGTGAGATTGCACATGTAGCCACCGCCCCAACCCGAGGGGGATTTCCTCGAAATAAGCCTCTCTCTTTTTCCGAGGAAGATTATCTCCTCGGAGAGCCAACAAGTACATCCCTTTGATCATATCGGACACGATTTCCGGAGTGGAAATAGAGCGAGTCCTCGTCGACCAAGAGAGCACGGCTGACATAATCTTTCAAGATCTGCTCCCCGCTTTCGGCCTTTCGCCCGAGGGCCTAATCCTCTATTTGGGTCTCAACCTCACCGTCCTCGAAGAAAATATTGCCAGGCCCCTCGACTACTTCAAAACATTTGTCACCTACGGGAGAAAGAGGCTCGCCCGAGCAGTAAAAACCACCTTCGTGATAGTCCCCATGCTCTCCCCTATCACCGCATCGTCGAAAGGCCAACGCTATCGAAGCTCGGGGCCGTAGCCTCGGCAGTTCACCTTAAGTTAAAATTTCATTCCCTCGATGGCGACGTGGTAACCATACCGGCCGACTTGAAGGCTGCTAAACACTGTCATATGCTCACTTTCCTTGGAGCTCGGTCACAACCGCAAGAATTGCCAGATCCCCCGCAAACGGCTCTCGAGGTAAATCTCACCGAGGTAGATGCCCGTTATTACCCGGATAGCCCGGAAGAAGAGTCTGACGATGAGTTAGCCAGAGAACTCAAAAAGAAAAACAAACGTGCCGAGCCCCAAGAGGTGTTCCTCGAAATTCCCTTGGGCAGCGACCCCAGGAAGACCGTCAAGATCGGAGCAGATCTCAGCCCCGATGTGAGAGAGGCCTTGGTCGCTTGCCTATAGTGCAATGCCGATCTTTTCGCTTGGTCCGCCTCGGAAATGCCCAGGATCCCCCTTGAAGTTGCATGTCACCACTTGGCCGTGAACCCGAATGCTAAATATGTGGCCCAGCGTCGACGGGTTCAAAGCGAGGAAAAAGCCGAAGCAGCCTCCAAAGCAGTCGGCGATTTGATTTCGGCGGGTTTCGTCAAAGAAGTTAAATATACAACCTGGCTCTCCAACGTCGTCTTGGTTAATATCTTGGTATCCCTGCAGAATGGGGTCATTCTAAGAATCAAGCTCTTCAATGGATAAAAGAGAAGATGTTTTCAAAGCTAGAAGGTTGAAAAGAGCAATACCTCTCACAAGCTGGTAAAGAAGTTCTTATTAAGTCTGTTATTCAGGCTATTCCCTCCTATGCCATGTCTATTGTAAGGTTACCAAAGAACTTTTGCCAATCTTTATGCTCTGCTATAGCTAAATTTTGGTGGAGTTCTAAGGTTAGAAATAGGGGTATTCATTGGAAAAATTGGTTATTTATGTGCTCTCTCAAAAGTCAAGGAGGTATGGGGTTAAGGTATTTTTCTTACCAAAACTCTTCTTTGTTATCTAAGCAAGCCTAGAGGTGTATTTAGAAGCATTTATTTTGCAAAAGAAGATATTTGGAAGGTTAAACCTAAGGCTGATATATCTTGGGCTTGGAGAAGCCTACTACATGGAAGAGAATTACTTAAGAAAAAAGGAAGGTTGAACATAGGAAATGGTACTACAGTGGACTTAATTGAAGATAAGTGGCTTGCTTCAGGAGCTTGTGCTAAGGTTAGAGATGGTGCTAGGGGTTTGAAAGTTAATGTGTTGGTTGACTCAGACTCTAAGTGTTGGAACATTGCTAATCTTAAGCTTTTTCTGGAGTTTGAGTCAGCTATTGAAGCCCTTAAAACTCCTCTAGGGTGGACTAATACTAGGGATACTTTGTTTTGCCCTTTGGAGAAGGATGGTTGTACTCTACTAAATCTGGCTACTACTATTTATGGAATAGTGCTAATGTGATAAAAGTGGGGCCTTCTAGTCTTTTTGTTCACTCTTTGAAGAGTTTGAATGGTATCTGGGGAGCTATGGTGCTTGAAAGGATCAAACATCTTATATGGAGGATAAAGCATGGTGCAATTACATCTAAGGTTAACCTATCTATTAAGCGCATTGCTAGGGACTTGTTATGTCCCATTTGCAAGCAAGAGGATGAGACTACTGAGCACATCTTTCTCCTTTATCCATGGACTATCCCTTTATGGCATGGGCTAAAAGTGTGCAGTGTCCTAAATCCATAAAATGTTACTAATATGGCTAAGTGGTTGGAGGGTATTATTGAAAAGGAGAATGTTTCACACTCTCAAAATGTTTGGCCCTTAACTACTGTCTTCGTTAGGGCATATATACGATGAGTTAAAACTACTCATCGTATATATGTCCCAATTGACATATATACGATGCGCCTTTTTTAAAATAAAAAAAAAATAGATGACAAAGGGCATTTTGGGGATTGTGTTTTGGGTGGGGGTGTTAGAGGAATGAGTGGGGGTTCAAAAGAAAAAACCCTAAAAAAAATTGAACTGATTTTCGCTCTGAAGGGAGGGATGTTTTAATGCAAACTCCCTGTTTTTTCAACAAGTTTATTTTCGAATTCTTCTCATGCTCTTTAGTTTTTGACTTTTCTTTTTTGGATACATACTTTTTGACTTTCTATTTCCTTCATAAACGTCACGAGTACAGTATATTTATTGGGCAAGGATCGTCTGAAGTTAACGCTGAAAGCGCAGGATGCGATTAGTGTAAAAAACACTTTTAACATCGGTTCGTTTATTCAACCGATGTTAAAATGTCTGTGTAAATAGAGACATTTAACATCGGTTGAATAAACGAACCGATGTTAAAAGTGTTTTTACACTAATCGCATCTGCAGATTTCTTCGCGCTAACGCCGATGGATCCAAATCCATATTTATTACAGTAGTTTTTATTACAATACTGTTTATTAGTTACTCTTAGTTATCATTACTATATAAAATAACACTTTAAAATATTGTTAAATAATCATACAAAAATAATTTGGAAATAAATAAATTAATATATCCTCTTTCAAATAATAAATTAATATAATGAAAATGTACGGTAATAATTAAACTGAGAACAAAACATCTATAAGTTTGGTCAAAAAAAATCATTTATAGGATTTATATATATTTCTTAATAAAACAATGTTATATGTTTATTAAAAAAGAGTATTATAGATTTATAACCATATATTTTTTGACAAAAAATTATTTAAATATCTCCTTCATCTCCTTCCCTTTTTTCTTACATTTTCCTTCATCTTCTCTATCTCTCTCATTATTCACTCTCTCTCATCATTATCTTTCAATTATATTAATGATGAAAGAGAATGAATTTAAGAAAGTGATAAGAGGGAGATATAGGAGAAATAGAAAGAGAGAATTCATGGTGTGACTTTGATATATTGTTGTGTTGCTGAACTTAAGTTATACCTAGTTTAATTTTTGTGGTGCGAGTTTATGAATATTATGGTTATTATTATTATTATTATTATTATTTATCCTTTATATATTGTAATGAAAATTTTAAATAGTCTATTTAATAAAATCAGTTTCGACCCTCGATTCAATCGGTCCGACTCAAAAACATTATATTACTCCCTCCGTCCCAAATTGTTTGTTGTTTTAGCAAAATTAATTTGTCTCAAATTGATTGTTGTTTTAGATTTCCAATGAAACTTTTTAGGTTCTTTTACACTTATACTCCTATTAATTATGATAACTTTTTATCAACAATAAAATATTCACATTTATCTAGGTAGAGAGATAAAGGGTTAAATTGTAAAATAGACAACAATTTTTAAAGAATCTAGACTCTCAGTCATTTTTCTTAAAGAATGTGTCAAAACTTTAAACTGCAAATAAAATAGGACGGAAGGAGTAGTATAATAAAAAAAAATGGAGGGGATAGTTTGGGTTGGGTAGAAAAGATGAGAAGGTGGGAGACAAAAGAGGGGTTTGTTTGAGATGAAGACAAGTAAAGGGGAAGGGGGGAAACGGATTTGAATGATCGTACGATAGTTGGCATCAGCATGAACAGAGCAGCAGGATAGCAGAAACGCGGAAGCAATAGCAAGCAGAATAGGCTATGTGCTATGGTCTGCAGCTGTAGTACTATTTATTGTGTTGCAGAAAAGCCACCAGACCACCACGTTGCACTGCCCTATACCCTGCTACTCTGACCACTTTGCTACATTTCAGCATTTGCTTTTCTATTCCATCACTTTCTATGCCTTCCCACACTCCCTCACAAATCATTGCGTTTCCATGTTGTTTGAAAGTTTCAAGATATCAATTATTAAAATATAAGTAAATAACTTTTTCTTATTAGTCATAAACAATAACTATTTTTTGATTAAAAGGTTAAGTAAATAATTGGTGTAAGTACTTCTCAAAAATGGTTTTAAGTTGGACCTTTACCACTTTTACTAAATAAAATTGGGAATAAAATTAATATTTCATTAAAAATTTACTAAAAATAAAAGCGCCCACAATGAGATCAAATCTTTATTAAAGAACTCAAGTAAGTTTATCATTAAAAACAGATATAAAAGAAGTTTTAGTAATTAATATGTTTTAAAATGTTTCAAAAAAATATGCTTTATAAGATGTGTATTTTTCTTATAATTACACCTAAAATGTACAATTTTTTCCTTCTATCATCGGTCATTCTACGTTTTACAACTATTGCCCATGTAACGGTCATCTAATCTAATATCTATATATACAAAAACATCACCACTAAACTTCCAAAATTAGCCCTCACCATTAATTGACACATGTACTACCTAATACAAAGTCAAAGGGTATTAATATCATTTTATGAAACAAACTTTTCACTTTCCTAACTTTTCACTCTTCTCAACTTTCACTCTTCCCAATTTCACTTTTTCCAACTCCTTTTCTCTTTCTCTTTCCCTCCACCTTTAATTCAAATTCAAACTCCCTCACAAATTTATTATCATTATTATCTATCTAATCTAATATTAATATCTTCTAATATCTATCTATTTATACTAATAAACTACACTTAAAATTCCACTTAAAATTAAAATATTTTTTTGACCAAAAAAATTTAAATCTTTTTCACAGACATCCATACTCACTAAATAATAGAAAGACAATTATTTTTTTGTCAATAAAAATTATAAAATTAGAAAACTACTATAAAAAAATTAGTGACAAATATTTGTTCCATATTTTTTTTAAGACTATTATAAACCTACTATATAAAAATTACGAGATTAATGTTTGTCATTGATAAACCTACTATTTAAAAAACAACAAGGCTTCCGTCAAAACAAAAAACAAGAAGGCTTAATGACTATTTAAACTATTGATTAATATTTAAAAAAAATATTTTTATTGATAATCTACTATCTATATTTTACTATCAGCTATAATCTATTAATCAACTAAAATAATCAATTGAAACTATGAAATAAATCGCAATGATATATAAGAAAACACATGATAATCGTGACCGACATATAAAAAAATACATGATTAATATTTCTCATCGAAAATTAAAATTTTTAAGACTACTATAAACTAATATTTAAAAAACAAGAAGATTTAATGAGAATTTAAACTACTTGATTAATATTTAAAATAAATATTTCTTATTGATAATTTACTATCTCTCTTTTACTATCTACTATAATCTACTAATCAACTAAAATAATCAATTGAAACTACGAGATAACAACACCGATATATATATATATATATATATATATATATATATATATATATATATATATATATATATATATATATATATATATATATATATATATATATATATAATTTATAATTAATGTTTTTGAATACTATTACAAAACTACTATCTAAAAACAACAAGAAGACTTAATTATTATTTTAACTACTGATTAGTATTTAAAACAAATATTTCTTATTGATAATCTACTATCTATCTTTTACTATATACTATAATCTACTAATTAAATAAAATAATCAATTGAAACTATGAGATAACTACAATGATATATAAGAAAACACATGATAACCGCACTGATATATAAAAAAAATCTATGATTAATATTTCTTATTGAAAATTATAATTTTTGAAGACTACTAGAAACCTACTATCTAAAAAACAAGAAGATTTAATGAGAATTTAAACTACTGATTAATATTTAAAACACACGTGACAAATATTTGTCACTAATATCTAAAAAAGAACAAATAATTGTCACTGATATATTAAAAATACGGGATAAATATTTTTTATTGATGATCTACTATCTATTATAATATATTAATCAACTAAAATAATCAATTGAAACTATGAGATAACTGCACTGATATATAAAAAAACACGGGATAACTTTACTGATATATAAAAAATACGGGATAACTGCAATGACGCACTGATATATAAAACAACACGGGATAAATGCACAGATTATTTTCAAATGATACTTTTAAATTTTTAGATTTTAATATTTATCTATTTTTTATTTAAAACTCCTTTTTATCTCCTTAAATTTGTCTTTATTTTCACGGGGTAATGTTCAGATTATTTAAATTCTGTCTAACTTCATTCATAAAAGAATACGTCAGCACCGTGCGTATGCACGGGTATCCTACTAGTATCTAAACAAATCTAGCACATAAGAAAATACTAAATGACTCACTTGGGAACCTTGACACCTCAATTCATTAGGGTCAAATTGGTCTAATTTATTTTTCTCTCTTTCATCCTTTTCACTTTTCTATTACACTCTCTTTCTTCATTTTTATCTATTTCTTCTTACACTCTCTTTCTTACTTTTCACTTTTCTCTTACACTCTCTTTCTTCTTTTTATCTCTTTTTTCTTACACTCTCTTTCATCCTTTTCACTTTTATCTTACACTCTCTTTCTTCTTCTTCTTTTCTTTTCTTTTTACTTACCAAATAAACAATTATTCTTTTTCTCTTATCTCACTTTAGTTTATTTAACTAAATTTGTAAATTTATACAAACACTACTCTACTAAAATCATCTTCTTTTTTCTCTTTGACATCTGTTTACACATTTATTGATAATCTACTATCACCTATTATTGATAACCTACTATCTATATTTTACTATCTAATATAATCTACTAATCAACTAAAATAATCAATCGAAACTACAAGATAACTGAAATGATATATATAAAAAACATGATAACTACATTGTTATATAAAAGAACACAAGATTAATATTTGTCATTGATATTTAAATTTTTTGAAGACTACTATAAACATACTGTCTAGAAAAACAAGAAGATTTATCGACTATTTAAACTACTGATTAATATTTAAAACAAATATATCTTATTGATAATCTACTATCTCTATTTTACTATCTACTATAACATACTATTCAACTAAAATAATCAATTGAAACTACGAGATAACTGCACTGGTATATAAAAAATCACGGGATAATTGCAGTGATATATAGAAACATCAAGAGATTAATATTTGCCATTGATAATTATATTTTTTGAAGACTACTACAAACCTACTATATAATAAAAACAAGAAGACTTAATGGCTCTTTAAACTACTAATTAATATATAAAACAAATATTTTTTATTGATAATTTACTATGTCACTTTTACTATATACTATAATCTACTAATCAACTAAAATAATCAATTGCAACTACGGGATAACTACACTGATATATAAAAAAAACATGGACTAACTGCAGTGATATATAAAAAAACACGGGATTAATATTTGCCATTGATAATTATATTATAACTTTTACTTTAAATTTGTCTTTATTTTAACGGGGTAATGTTCAAACTATTTAAATATTGTCTAAGTTCAATCATAAAAAGAACATGACAACACCCGTGCGTATGCACGAGTATCCTACTAGTATCTATTTATACAAACAAACAACTTACAAAATTACAATTTTAGACATCTTACTTTTTTGACACATCATCACTTTCATTTTATTTATCATTTTTTAATTCTACTTTCTCTTCCTTTCTCACTCACTCTCTTTCAATCTCACATTTCTCAATATTTCCTACTTCTTATACATCTATTATTAGTGGCCCCACACCCTTTATTTAAAAATATGTATTTTCCCAATTTTTTAATCCACTATATAATCTAAGATATTTAAATTAATATTAAATAATGTACAATTTACTTCTATTTACTATCTAACCTAATATCTATATATCTATGTATACAAACAAACCACATTTAATCTATTTATACAAACAAACCACATCTAAATTACTCAAACAAGCCTCCCTATTTACTTGACAATTCATCTGACTAAGGACAACATTGTAATTTACTATAATACTTTTATCAAATTTATTCTCTCAATGGATTTTCTTCTCACTCCCACTTTTTTCCAACTTTCTCTTACTTTTTTTTTCAAAATTCAAAATTTAAATTAAACTCACCAACTTTCTTTACCCACTATCTACTAATCTAATATCTATTTATACAACTCATCTAACTAAGGGCAACATTGTAATTTACTATCACGTTTTTTTCAAATTTCTTCTCCCAATGCAATTTCTTCTCACTCTCATTTTTTTTAACTTTCCCCCTTTTTTTTTCTTCAAATTTCGAAATTCAAATCAAATCAAATCTACTAATAAACTAAAATAATCAATCTAAACTACGAGATAACCTGCACTAATATATAAAAATACGGGATAACTTCACTGATATATAAAAAAACACGAAATTAATATATCAAAAAAAAGGAAAACTTAATGACTATTTCAACTACTGATTAATATTTAAAACACGGGATAACTGTACTGATATATAAAAAACATGGGATAACTATATTGATATATAAAAGAACACGGGATAACTGCACTGATATAATGTACTAATATTTGATAATCTACTATCTATCTTTTAAATATTTGATTAATATTTAAAACACAGGATAACTCCACTGCTATATTTGATAATCTACTATCTATCTTTTACTATATACTATAATGTACTAATCAACTAAAATAATCAATTGAAACTATGAGATAACTGCACTGATATATAAAAAAACATGGGATAACTATAATATGTAAAAAAACACGAGATAACTGCATTGATATGTATAAAAACACAGGATAACTGCACTGATATATAAAAAACACTTCATAGAAATATTTGATAATCTACCATCTATCCGTTACTGTCTAATATAATCTATTAATCAACTAAAAATAATCAATTGAAATTATGAGATAACTTCAATGATATATTAAAAAACACGTGATAACTTTATTAAAATATAAAAAAATACGGGATAATTGCAATGATGTATGTAAAAACACGATATAGCTGCACTGATATATAAAAAAAACACGGGATAACAACACTGACACTAATATATAAAAGAACACATAATAAATGCACAGATTGTTTTTAAATAATACTTCTACATTTTTAGATTTTAATATTTATCTAATTTTTTATTTGAGACTCATTTTTTAACTACTTTAAATTTGTCTTTTTTCACGAGGCGTCGTTCAGACTATTTAAATTATGTCTAAGTTCGTTCATGAAAAGAATATGGCAGCACCCGTGCGTATGCACGGGTATGCTAGTTCTTTCTAAATTGTAAATTTTTTCAAGATGCGGAGATAACTCCCAAAAATCAAATGCAGCCTCGAAAGGTGAAACATGCTCTTAAGTATTACTAAAGATTGATAAAGGGAAATCAATTGTCTCGGAGAAAAATGTTGCGTCTGTGATGGAAGTTGGCCATTCCAAATTACAAGATCCTAGTGTGGTTTTGGTAGAGGAAGAGAATGACCGCAATTGCTTCAAGGGTAGGAATAACATTGTTATTTCTCTTGAGGAGATGATTGGGAGCCCAAACCCGCTTCTTGGTGTAGAAACTATTGATGGTAATGTTATGCAAAATGATTCTTCGATTTTGTCGGCTCCTCATCGTGAAATCTGTTCTGAGAAATCTCCTTTTGTTCATAGTTCTCGTGTGCACACTCCCACTTTAGGGGGTTGGTGGCACCTTCAACAAATAACTCTTTAGAGGAGGTTCATTCTTCTTCCACCAAATTTTCCACGACTCGGCTAGATGTCTCATCCTCTAACACAGTGGATGCAACTGGCATGAGAATTTTAGAGAAGAATTGGGGGAATGTCTCAAATGATGATGTGTCTGCTGCCTCAGAATCCGTTGCTACATCGAACCCGGTAGTTGAATCTGACATGAAAATTTTAAGAAAGCTTTGGGGTGAGTCTTCTGACGATGTTGGTGATCCTGTGACTTCTGATTCCCATTGAGCAGCTGCGCGACATGCTTACTTTGAACCGGTTTTGTCCAAAACTCAAAAAAAAGAAATTACGACAACAACAAAAGAAGTTCGTCGTTTGATACAATACTAGTTCAAAAGCTAATTTCTGTTTCTAAATATTTTTGATATGATTTTGTTTTTTTTGTTGTGTTTTTGTTTTGTTATTTTTGCTTTGTTGAATTTCAGAAGCTCCATTTAGTTTATTTTTTTTCTTCGTTTTTTTTATAAATTCAATTTTTTTAGTTAAAAAAAATGTATATTATTATTTTAATACAAGGACTTGATAACAACTCATCACGGGTGTGTGACAGAAATCACAGAAGGAAAGGTATATTGACAAGGACATTATACTTTTTCTTTGGTAAAAAAAAAAGGACATTATACTTTTTCTTTGTACTAAATAATCAAACTATATTTGAGGTCTAGTTTCGAATTACTCTCTCCGTTTTGGGTAAATTGTCATTTTGATTCTTGAAAGTGTAACTCGTTATTAATTTGGTCTCTGAATCAAGTGAAAATATAAAATAATCCCTGAAAGTGTAATCCGTTTGTCACGTTAGTTTCTCCCGTTAATGCGCGTTGTTAACTCCGTTAATCCATCCGTTACTGACAGTTTAGTCCCTGAAAGATGTCACCTACTGTTAGTTTGGTCCCTGAAACATATACGTGAATTCGTTTTAGTCCCTCGAATCTTAAGTTACTTCAGCAAAATTTTAAACCACAATTTACTAGCCTTGACTCAATTTGTGTCTTGGCTTTGCTAGGCTAGTTAACACCTTGCAGCTATATCATATTCTCTTTTACTTTGATTTGATACCATCATTAATCATTATGAGTATTTATTGATTCAATCTGAATCAAATCACTTCATGTTTTGAATATCCTAAAATCAATTTCTAAAATCAAAGTCCCTCCCTAATTTGTCAAAATTAAATATGATGTGGAGTTCTATTAACTTATGTGGCAAGTCATATGGAATGTCACATAGTTTTTATATTTTAAAAACATTTTTAATCTATGAAATAAAATAAATAAAATAAAATTCATGGTAAACAAAGATGAATTAAAATTAATAACCATAATTTAAGTTCTGCAGCAGTGGAAGCTTTCGAATTAACATCAAATATTACAATTGCTATATAATTTCAATATAGATCAATGATTATACAAAGTTATGTTGATTGATTTTCTTAGAGAAAATAAGGTCATCCTTAACTATCGATTTTCCAATTACATTAGATTTGTGTAGTCCATGAGTCTATTGACGTCTTTAATCAGCTATTTTAAAATTTTGCTGAAGTAACTTAAGATTCGAGAGATTAAAACGAATTCACGTATATGTTTCAGGGACCAAACTGACAATAAGTGACATCTTTCAGGGACTAAATTGACAGTAATGGATGGATTAACGGATTTAACAACGCACATTGACGGGAGAGACTAACGTGACAGACGGGTTACACTTTCAGGGACTATTTTACTTTTTTGCTTGATTCATGGATCAAATTGACAGCGAATTACATTTTCAGTGACCAAAATGACTATTTACCCCTCAGTTTTTTATTAAGGGCCTCTTTAGAATTTTTTTGTTTCAAATTATCTGTCAGTTTAGAATCCAATACTACATTAATTATTACTTTTCAACAATACCCTTAATTTAGAATATCAATAACTGTGTCTTTTATTAAATCAAGAAAAGTGTAAGAGTATTTTTGTCCTATCACATTTTTTTTACAATAAAAATTAGTATAACCAATTATTTTTTTAATACCCACCCATAAACTTATAATTTCTCTTTCTTCTTCAAGTTTTCGTAGTGTATTTCATTTTGATGGAAACAAAGAGAGCAAGCAGTAGTCACATCAATCATTTTGCTTAGTCAATTAAATTGAATGAAAGAGGCGGCTGCAACCTGCAGATCAACAAAATTCATACGCAAATGTAGAAAGAAAAAAAAAGAAAAAGTAATAATTAAATAAATGAACTAGGCATAGACATAGACACAGTGATAGTATAACTCGAAAGCATATAAAAAATCCACTCGTGTTCCCAAGATTTCCTCCTTTGTCATAGCAATTCCTTATCCTCATAGCTCAAGTCTTTCCTGAAGTGACTGCTTGTCTATATCAACCATGCTCGCATGGTCAAACTCAGATTTACCCAGATTTTCACCCATAAATGTTTACTGCACACTACTTCTTCTTTTCTTCCTATCAAGAAACACCAATTCCCATTTATTTAATAACACGATGCAATTGGTTTTCAAAATTAGCTAACTAATTAGACAAAGTTAAAGTTGCTACGCTCTCCTCCCTGGGCAATTTTCGCATCTCCATCCCATTTATTTAATAACACGATGCAATTGGTTTTCAAAATTATTTAATAACACTATTGACAATGTATGCTTTTAGTCTCTCATGATTTTAATAGTGTTTAAGAGTGCTATTAAAAATTCTAAAAAGTGGTATTAAAAATCTTGATAGGCTAAAAGTGTTGACGGATAAAAACGTTAGGAATATTGGGAATAATCAAAGTTCTACTTTGAATAGAGATATGGTCTCAAAAAAGTTTGTAAGTGGGAGCTTGAGAGGCATCTCTCACTTTACAAATCGAATTTATGGGGTTGAGTTAAGCCTAAATTCTAACATGGTATCATAGCTTATCCTAGATTTTTCGGGTCATCCACCATTATTATTTATGCACCAAGTCCAATAGTGTTGGGCGTAATAAGAGGGTATATTGGGAAAAACTCAAGTACCACATTGAGTAAAGATATGGTTTCAAAAGAGTTTATAAGTGAGAAACATCTCTAATCTTATAAGCCAATTTTATGGAGTTGAATTATGTCAAACAAGATTCGGCAAAAAAACGATATGGTGCCAAAAAAAAATTACTCAAATAACCCACTTTTTACATTATATACCAAACTATACCAGATTTTTTTTGATGTGGTGAACTACTTCCCACTTGCGAGTTCTACACTCGCAAAATTTAATTTTTTTATTTGTAGTGCGAACTCGCCCCACGCAGGGTGAGTTACGATCAGATGCGTTTTTGATTTTTTTATTTTCTTATATTTAATTTTATTAAAATGTAAATTAATTTAATTTAATTACAATAATTAATTTAAATAATTAGAATAATTAGTAAACTTATTTATAAAGTAATTGCGGTAAAAATGAAGATATTAAAAATTGGAACAGCAATTTAATATAGGATAAGAAACGAAATGAAAAACACAAATTTGTAAATACAAGGATAGAAAATTTTAAACGAATCGATTGGAAAACATAATACAAGAAGAGACAAACATGATGTAAACTACTTCGACTTCCACCATGGATTCTTAGGTAGTGGCCATCGGATGACTGGAGGGATAAGTCTACGGACGATGGATGCGCTAGACTCTGTGGTTTCGACGCACAATTCGAGGTAAGTTTCAATCCAACGTTGGAACCTCTCATGTTCCTGAAACATTTCTTGAACGTCCTTGTCTTTCTTGATAGGCAGGGGTACCACTGAATACGATTACGTCGGCCGATGTAGGGGCAGCGATAAACGATACTAGTGATTTCTTGCTCCACACCCTCTACGTGCGTGTTTTCCGTTAGTTTTTCTTTCATTTCGGCGAAGGTGATGTTGTTATTAAGCGTGGAATGTTGTGTGTTGGGACCCTCAAATTACACACCATCTTTTTCAGTGTCCATGACAGTGCCCTGATAGTGAATTCTACAGGTGTGCGTAATGACTCTTTCCGGTATGAGTTGTTGTGGTGCGGGTGGTCTTTGTTGCAGAAGATGAATGACTTCTTCTGGAGTGCGCATTGTGTCGACGTACAACTCTAAGACTTGTCGCCCCATAGGAAGTGTAGCATGATATTCCATCATTGTGCGGACGTCGTCGTCCCAAAAAAGTTTGTAAGTGGGAGCTTGAGAGGCATCTCTCACTTTATAAGTCGATTTTGTGAGATTTAGTTAGACCTAAATTCTAACATGGTATCAGAGCTTATCCTAGATTTTTCGGGTCATCCACCATTATTATCTATGCACCAAGTCCAATAGTGTTGGGCGTAATAAGAGGGTATATTGGGAAAAACTCAAGTACCACATTGAGTAAAGATATGGTTTCAAAGAGTTTATAAGTGGAAAACATCTCTAATCTTACAAACCAATTTTATGGAGTTGAATTATGGCAACCAAGATTCTACGAAGAAAAAGTCAATGACGTTTTTTATAAGAAGTGAATGAAAATTTTGATAGAAACTAAAAGTAAAATTCTCAAACAAAACAAAAATATTTAACTCAAACTTAAAATTGAAAGTTATATATAAGAAGTTTAAACTCAAATAATACAAACAATATATTCACTAATCATAACAAAAAGTAGTACAAACTAAAATATCAAATTAAATTTTTTTATGTCAAGCTATCATAGTTTGAAAACTTAGAGTGAATTGGCCTGTCCGACCAGTTCGACCGAAACCGGACTCCTAACCGGTTTGGTCATGTTATTTGATCGGCCTTCATATGATTTGGTCAACTCATTAAAATTCGCTTGACTCGGTAAACCCTGTTGGCTCGATTCATGATTTTGAACTGAATTAATTAACTGTGTCATTAATTTACTCAATTATTTTATTAATTACTGTTATTATTTATAAATTAAGTTTCCAATATTCACATTTTCAAAGCATGTGCGCGTGCCAATGTTATTATTGAAATTTCCAATTTCTGCTGAGTGTTATTAAATTCAATTTTTTAATAATTAAACATCTTGTACTCAATGGCGGATCAGTAAAATTTCTTTCGTGCAAGCAAAGTAAATAAACTATCTATAATATTTCATAGAATAAAAATAAAATAAGGTTTTACAAAATACATAATCACCTATATGACAAAAAAAACACCAAAAAAGATAATAGTGCGATGCTTGCTCCACTTGAAGAGTGGGGTGAAAATGACGGAAGCCGAAAGGAACGAGAGAGTCGGCAAATTTTAAATTAGGATTTAGGGTAACTCTGTAATTGTATGGACCGTAATGTGTGGACTATATAAAAATAGATTTGGGCCTGACTGATTATTTTCGACAACTGAATACCAATGGGGTCAAACCTAATTTTTTATTGGGGGCAAGTAACTTTTATTGGGTATATTAGAAGTAAATTTTTTTTCTTGAGGGGTCAAGTGCCCCCACTTCTTATATGATGCATCTGCCACTACTTGTACCCAACAAATTTGAGCCAAGGGATCGATCTTTGAACCTCTAGCATTATCCATGCGAATTTTAACGCTGCACCCAAGACAAGTTGTTCATATTGACTTACGAATTTTGTTATATATTCTATAAAAATCGATTTTGCAGTTCAACCGTTGGCGCTTCGGTTTGACGCTTAACCCGACCTAGTACTCTTAATCGACTCAATCACCCGTCCAAATTTTAAAACACTGCTTGCAATTGTCCAACATATAAGGTTTTTATTATTTTATAATGAATGGACAGATGACACAAAGTGATTACAAACTGTGCAATAATTTCACCACAACATGATTAATATTTAATATTTAATATTTCTGGTTAAACATACATTTAAAAAGATTAAATCAAATATTTATAGTATAATATATTTATAATAAGAGTAATTATATGCAATGTACTCAAGGTATGGATAAGGTATGGTCCCGAACCCCGTCTCCGAATTGACTATATAGGATTTTCTTCGCCAATGCCGACTATACAAAGACAAATCTTGCGCGTGTGGGGCCTTGAATGGGAAACCTCCTCAAGATCCTCACTCAAGGAAAGAAATTGACACCCCTATCAGTATCTTGACCTGGCGTGAAATTAAAAGATCGGTAAATTTAATTGTGTGGGTTAGCATCACACGACGACTAAATAGGGGGGTCGATGGTGTAACATGGCGGCTTTAGAAAGTTTTTTTGAAACATCATCTTCTTTAATCCTTATTAGTTTGAATGAAAAACATTTTGCAAAGTTTTCAAAAATGGGAATTTCCATAAAATTTATTAAGTTTAAAAAGCTGAATACACAATCAATCCCTTTTCTTATGTATTTTGATACCTTTAGTTTCATGGTGGATTTGTGGACGTTTTCGTGGAGAGAGGTACATGATTGCATGCATCTTTCTCATCACGCGACCATTAACAGCCAAGAACAATACTTGAGAGTCAGCTGCAACTTGAAAACTAGTAATAGTAAATGAGAGAGAGAAAGAGAGAGAGAGAGAGAGCAAACATCGATAAAAAGAGATAAACAATACCACATCAATAAGAGGTGGTTAAGATAGTGGTCCTAGTCATGGCACTCGATAGGCTGCCATGGGACGAGGGGGAGGAGGGCTTCAAGAAAGAGTTATAGGTTCTTTTTTGTTTTCATAAACAAGATATCAGCTTTTTGAGGTAAAAAAATACTAGAAGGTGTATAACCACAATTCTAGGGGTGTATGTAGTACGAAAGTGGATTAGTATTAATGTATTACCGGAACAAGCGGGTACATCTAGTAAAAAGTCCACAATTCTTTATTTGGTTTTTTTTACCCCCACCCCCTTCCTTCATACCCCCCACATACCCCGTGAAAATACCCTAATACCCCTCCAACTTTACAAAATCCCAATTTCCTTACCCATTTGGTCATATCTACAATTGACCAACATCTCACTCGTATTTACCTTCCGAAACATATATACGAGCAGACCAAAATCACACCACTCGTATATACATCTTTGCGTGCCCACCTATATACGATCCACACTAAAAGCACCATCATATATACGTTTCTCACACGTATATACGATCAGACTTGATCACGAGCAGTCATAGATACATCCTGAAGACATATATACGATGTTCAAGAGTAAGGGTCGTATATACCTTACCTTTGATGTATATACGATGGCTTGCTGGTTTGTTTTTTTTTACTAATTGTTTTTTTTCTTTGCAGTGTCCGGTAGGTATCGCGGTCAGAGGGACCATCGTTAGAGAGGAGATGGGAGGTATCTCTATCCAGAGAGAGAGGAGGCATCCACTTGGCCGGTTGCTCCGTCACGAGGACTCGGAGGCATAATGAGTGCATGCTTGACCAAATATCACGAGGACTTGGCTGGGAGACAGTGACCCGGCTCGAGACGAGCCCCACCACCCGATATGATATGCAGCCAGTTGATTACCATCAGCAACCACCTAGTATGAGATGTAGCATCGTCAGTACCATTCCTAGCCTCCCCAGTATCATGACGATGGAGAGTTTTATCACGGGGATTACCTACAGCAGACTCAGTATGAGGATTACTATCAGGGGAGGCAACCTCCTCAGTACCATCCCCAGCCTCCCGGTATCACTATGAGCAGCATGCTGATCAGGAGCATACAGATATGTCAGATGAGTCTATGTTTGAGCATCAGGAGGAGCAGCCTCAAGAGGATCAGGGCCATCAGGAGGAGCCTCAGACTCAGCCTCAGTACTCTTTCTTCACTGATCTGGCAGATCATGTCTGCACTGCTATACGCGCTAACCCGATAAGTTGAATTTTTTGCTTACATAGCTTATTTAACGCACATAGTTTGCACTTCTTGCTTACATCATTTATTTTTAATTCAGGATTATCAGCGTGTTGTGAAAGTCTGGGCACATGGAAACAAAATCCATACCAAGTCGCAAGTGCGAAGACGCGCCCTAGTTCGCGTTCGAGAGCTCGGGGACTCGATCGCCACCCCACAGTAGACCATGAGTTGCTGTCGGCTTTTATCAAGAGATGACACTCAGATACTTCGTCATTTCACTTACCATTTGGTGAAATGACGTCTCTTGTTTGATGAATCTTCCCATCCAGGGGAACTATGCCAGACCTCCTACAGTTACTGTCACCTCGGAGTATGCCACACATCTTGCAGAGACGTATCTGGGTGTTTCACGGATTGAAGCTGCTAACAACACCCGTAGCGGTTCGTATTACAGTTTCTCTTGGCTGCTGGACATTTTTTAGCGTAATAAGGCGGAGGGGGTGACATGGCGATTCTTTGTAAGGGCTTATCTCGCTTCTACCGACTACAACATCTTTCACTACGTCGAAGATCGAAGATGGGGCTAAGGCTAAGTCATTTGCTCTACCTTGATGATCTGAGTGCAAATATTCTTAGAGGCTATGCATGGGGTGCAGGTGCACTAGCTGCCATGTATGAGTCCTTGAACACTGCGTCTTTGAAGGTCACGGCGCAGTGTGGAGGGTATGCCAGTCTATTCCAGGTATAAATGTAAACTTAATTTTTTTCTTAATTCAGACTGTCTTTGGGTAAATAGTTTTTAATTAAATATGTTGTTTATTTTTGCATTTCAGGGTTGGATATGTGGTATTTCCCTCGGATGGCGGAGAGGAAGCCTGGTCATATATGTAACACCCTCTTCTAATTAACAACTATTTAATTATTAAAATCAAAGTTTTCGAAAACCACTCACAAGAGAGTGCTACATTTACTTCATGAAAAACCAAACAAACATCAATGGCGCAATACAACAACAACAGCTAGATATATAGCACCTCGACCAAAGGGACGAAGTCCCAACCACATCGGTTCAAGGACATAACAGTCCACATAATATTCACGCAGCAGAATAAAACATATTCAATTACATCACCAAGTTACAGTTTAACATATTAATTAAAACGACTACTAACCTACTCGGCCCCCCAGTGCTACATATCAGAGCAAGACGCCAAACAAGACTGAGCAAGGAAGAACCTTCACTCGGGATCACCTGCACGTTGCCGAAGCAACATAAAAGCAGAATGGTGAGTCTCTAAACACATATAATAGGATGTATGATAAACATCGTGTTAGAGAAAACAACTAGAAACACCTCGGCTCACATAAATAAATACACCTCATCAAGTTATAACACCTCAGTTTATAAACAACAAGAAAACATCACCAATTGCATGAATGTATGCATGAATGCAACCCAACACCAAGGGTATCATGCATGTGGTACCATCACCGTCATTATTTCGCCATTCGGGCATAACCGTCCTTTAATGATAAGAAGACCAAGTCTATAATATCGAGTAGAAGCCTATAACCGATCCTTTAATGCATATGAATCATGTGACTTCATGAACAATGCGTCAACCACAATCCATCATGCCATGTATGAAATGACAAATACTACACCGCAAATCTTTACACCGTTGTCTAATTCACCAAGACAACATTATAGCTCTATGGCTAACATCAACACCTCAGTCAATAGCTCTATGGCTAATGTCCAACTCACCGGACACATTGACACCAAAAGTAGTAGACTACATTGTCACTACAAGGCTCAAACGTCACCTAAGGACTAAACCGTCACTTAAGGACCACACTGGTTCCACCATTCAGCCACTTAGACGTACTCGGCGCTAAACAACACGCCGCGATTGCGCTGGCGACAAAGAACTGCGCGCCACACTGGCGTCAAAACGGCACCTCGGCACACTCACTTTGCACCTCGGCACCCACACTGCACCTCGGTACACTACACTGCACCTCGGTACACTATACTTCGACACACTGCGCTTCGATACTCTTACACTTCAACACACCTACATCTCGACAACACTAACTTCGACATACATATACTACACCTCGGTACATTCACACCTCGGTAGATGTACACTAAACCTCGACAACTACACTTCAGCAACTATACTTCGGTATATATATATACACTACACCTCAGCAAGTACACTTCGGTATACATACTCTACACTTCGGCAACTACAAGTCGACACCTATACTTCGACTCACACACCGTTTCCTTACACTTCGTCACCTACACCTCGTCGCCTACACGTCGGCTTCCATAGACTTCGACTCATCTACACGTCGACTTCCATAGACTTCAACACAGCTACACGTCGACTTCCATAGACTTCAACACAACTACAGTTAGGTAACTACACCTCGGCTCCTATGTCGCCCTAGACACCTAACCTTCGTCCTCCCTCTTCTTTTTGATTGATCAAACTTAAACACAACTACTACACACCTATTCATTCAAGATTCGTTCCTCACACCTCAAGTAATCAACGAAGGCACCAACACCAACCATAACGCCCTGGGACTGAGAGTTCCTCAACTCCCATTTCTCTCCTAGGTCTCTCATATGACCAACTCCTCAACAACACATCACAACTTCACCAAAGTGAAGCAAACACAACATCAATCACACATCAAGCAACACAAACAACTCAAAAATCATCTTAAAGTCTAACTCACACACAATACTCATTATATACACTATTATCGATGATAGAGAGCCCCCTTACCTCAATAGATTGAAGAACTAGCACTCTCTCCACCAAGACTTCAAGATCTATCAACAATCAGCTCCTCTTCCTTGAATTTGAGCTCTCCACGCCAATATTTTTTTCTCTCTCTAAAGCTTTCATAACTCTCTCTCTCTCTTACTTTACTCTTTGACTTTTCTTAGAATTTTGTTGCAAATGAGCTTCTCCCCATCGACACTAAACATATATCAAGTATATGGGCCTCTTAATGGATCATGGGCCTCTAATCTCACCTCCTCCATTACTCAAACACCTCCTAAATGAAATAAAACTCCAAATTAATTATTTGACTTAATTAAAATGTTGTAAGCCTTAAATAACCCAATTAAATAAATAATTGAACTATTTTTGGGGCGTTACAATATACGCGGTGCAGAGCCACTGGTTGGGCGCTTTAGGAAGAAGAAGACAGATCATTTGAAGCTGAGCCACTATAGGAAGATGGTTGATGAGCTGAGACCAAAGGATGTCTGCTGGCGACCATTTGAGGAGCACCGGGCTAGTAGACCCTTGGAGCAGATCCCCTATACAAGGGCTTAATCAGCTGGGTCGACTTCAGAGTTTGCTACATGCCTGATAGGTGCCTGCGACAGTTTGGGTACGTTCAGGTCATCCCACGTGACCTCTTGAGGTCGTCCGAGCCATGCGAGAACGCGTCATGAGATCACCCACTTCATGGTTAGTGTGGCTGATGTTCTGCGCACTACTAGGGCTGCTCAGCGGGCGGATGAGGCTGGCAGATCATAATTTAGACTGGTATGTCCGTGCATCTATCCCGGACTATTACCGGCTCCACCAACACCACCAGTTTGGACACCTGAGCCAGAGCTACGATTCCATGATCTTGAGTGGATGCAGGAGGTTGTGTACTTGTGTAAGGAGGGGCGGCTTACTAGAGGCGAGATCCGTCATGGCGCTCGGACTTTTCAGAGACTCTATCAGCTGGTGGGGTTGGCACCACTGATGAACCACCACCACGTAGGCGACGCGCTTAGGATTTTTGTGCCGATGTTTGTCTCGACTCTATTCAGACTTTGATGTTTCTACTGTTATGTCTTTATTATTAGGTGTTGCACTTTATTACTACGGTTGTTATATTTTAACAGTTTCCATAAATTTTTGATTTCATTGATTCGATAAAACAAACTTACACAAGCGATAAAACATAAACAACTAGAATAAAAATAGACAGATAAAAAAAATACAATAGAAACTACTGAGTTGGTGGAGTTAATCGACGAAGGATCTCAGCGACGGTCCTTCTGGTTTCGACGTACAGATGAATATAATTCTTCCATTTAAACATAATATGATTGGACATCATGTGTCAGAGGTCATCCTCGTTGTTGACATCCATGGTAGACCAGTAAAGACCTCCATCAGTCCATTCCGGTTTCCGATAAACGATACGAATTATCTCATGCTCGTCATTCTCTGGTTGAACCATCCGCAGTAGTTTCTGCTTAAGAGCAGCAAAAGATATGCAGTGTTTTAACCTACACTGCATAACATCTCTCCCATCGAAACCTACATCATCATCTTGCAAGATGATGCCTGATGATCAACAAACCCCAGATTAGAATGAACGATAGTGAGGGAAGAAGGCTTGTAGTATGACATTAGCGAAGCCTGCATAATCTTGACTTGTGTTGTGTGAGAGAAGGAAGTTGAATTTTTGGTGTGAAAATAGTGAGGGTGGGACTAGGTATTTATAGTTGAGGTAAAAGATTATCAACCGTTGATTTTGTCGGTGCAATCTACACCGTTGATCAACTTTGAAAGTGAAATCCTAACAGTTAAAATTAAAAATTTTTTTTTTTAACCCATCGTATATATGTTCTAAAAACTTATATACGATTGAATCATCTGAAGCCAATCGTATATACGTTTTTTGGACATATATACGACGCGTTAAATGGTGCCATCGTATATATGTCCCAAATACATATATATGATTGGGTTTTTTTTTTAAAAAAAATACATTTCAAATGGGTATTTTGGGGATATCCTATTCTGTGGGGGTGGGAAGGACGGGGGTGGGGGTATGAAAAAAACAACCCTAGTGAACCTTCTTTATTTTGTATTCTAATGCCCATTTTAATTACAATCACCATTATAACAATTCTTTAATTCTTGAACAAAAAATTCTTTAACCCAAATATTCTGGGGATGTCTAATATGGACTCAGTCCAATGGTAGACCCTCCTATTTTTAGTAAGTTTTAATAACGTATTGTTTTTGTTTTTCATTTTTAATTACCGTAAAATTCATTTTTTACTAAAAATGGCAAAGATCCACCTCTGGACCTTCTTTGAGAGGTTCATATTAGATGCACCCAAATATTTTTCCAATTAAATAATATTTTAGATACTAAGCTTCATAAAATATAATAATAAAATAATATATTATAGGTATTAATACGAAAATTAGGGTGTTACACCTGCACAGTGTTAGAAAGTATTTGTTCTTTTTAAATATAAGCTATTGCAATTGCAATATTACTGCTAAAACCCCTTGTTGCATTTTTAACACCCCATCCCTTGACTTGTTTTTTAATGCATTATCAAGCAAACTTCAATGTTGATGATTTCGTCAAATTAATTATTGGTTTGTTCAACACAGACATTATTATATAAAAATTAAAACTTAACTTATGTAATGACTGCCCAAATACATAATTAAAGAAACACCAACAAACAATTTTTTTACCGAATAATTACTACAGTGGTCAACCTCTTGTCACATGGCTAATAACATCAAAGAAAAACATGTAGAGTCGACTGCAACTCGTGTCTGCGACGTCCATGGCTAGTGACCATGTGTGTCTTGCGAAAGAGAGAGCAAGACAAATAGAGAGAAAAAAAGACCACAATGATAGTGAGCGGATGAGATGGTGGTCCATGTCAAAGCACCTTGCAGACGGCCATGGGAGAAGGGGACTGGGACTTGAAAGAAATAATTATGTTTCTTTTGTTTTCAAAAACAGCATTTCAACTTTTTGAGTGAAGTAGCGCGGGGTATAATGACAAATCTGGAGGTGTATGTAGCATGAAAATGGAACTATAAAAACATGGGGTATACACGGTGAAAGGCCCAAATATCTTATTTACACTTTTTTAAAGGCTCATTCTTCTTACCCACTTCCTCCTACTCACCGCCCACCCCAAAATTTCAAAAATACCCCACTTTTTTAAAGGCTCGTTCTTCTTACACACTTCCTCCTACTCAGCACCCACCCCAAAATTTCAAAAATACCCCAGGGTAGTTTATGTATAATAATCTAATCAACTCTAAACTGGTAAATCACTATTCAAGAGCTCTAAGCCTAAAAATTCATAGTCATACATGCGGGATGTTTAAACAATGTCATCCTTTCACCCTAAATTTTATATAAAAAAGGCCTTCATGAAATTTATATAATAATAATAATAATAATAATAATAATATACATTAAAAAATGGCGTCTTAACAAGGAATTATATTTGGTAAAAAAAATAGAAATTATAGAGGGTCCCACCACACCTAATTTAACACCATTGTTGATATAATCCAAGATGGATGCATATTATTATTATTTTTTTGCCCAAAGGATGCATATTATTTTTACGGATCACCGTTCAGCTGTTTTCTTGTTTATGAGAATTAAAGAAGAAAATGAAACAATTTTTAAGTAATCGTTCTTTAATCCTTGTTAGAGGTGCCAATTTTATCGAAAGATGAATGCATTAAAATGAACGATTTAGGTATTTTGAGAGTGGCTCATGTGTATCGGAAGGGAGATGAATGCATAAAAACCAATGAACCATTAATTAATATATATGCTCTTTCTATTAGAAATATAGTTAGTTTGTTAGGTAATGCGATTAGAGTTAGTTTTCTAGTTACTAGTTTGTTAGGTAATTCGGTTAGAGTTAGTTTTTAGTTCTTAGTTTGTTACATATTAGTTAGGTGAGATTGAATCTATATATAAAGACCAAACTCTCATTGTAATCAATAACCTTTTGTATCAATTTCACTTTGATGAATATTAGAGTTTCTTAACATTTTCTCTCCTATCTTCTATGGATACCATATTCTTCAATATGGTATCAGAGCAAACATGGTATCCTCCATGAAGATTGCTTAGATTGCATTTAGCTATAGGTTCTTTATTTTTCTTTAATCAATTTCATTTTTTGTTTCAATTTTAATTTTACTTTCATTCTTTTTTCTTCTCGGTGTCTTTCTAATTTTTTCCTATGTTCTTGTCTAATATGTGATTCTTTGCATTTGTGATTCCTCATTTGCGACTTTCATATCTTGTTATCACAATTTTCCTTGATAGCTCTTTTGCGTTTTGCAATTTCTGAGTTTGCGATTCTCCATTGCGTTTGCATTTTCAATTTTGCATGCATTTTGCTTTCCTCTTTGTTAATCGTTCTTGATTTCGTTTTCATCTCGGTTCGTTCTTCAATTCTTGTTGAAACTCTTGCTATTGAGGTCTTTGTTTTGCTCTTCAATTCATGTTCAAAATCTCTTCAATTCTTGACCGTTTTCTCCTTCCTCTCTCGCTTCTTTGAGAGTGTGTCTATTTCTGCAAATTTCCTTCTCCAATTCGATTCTTGAAGTCTCTAAATTTCTTTCAACTCGTTTTGCGATTCTTGCGATTGACTTTGCGATTTCGCTTCATTGTCCTCCTTTCATTCTTATTCCGATGATTGTGATCCAAGCGGAGTTCTAATTTCTTTTTGGATCGAGTTTCGATTTCGTTTCGATCTCCACTCTTTGTTACCAAACAACATTCAAGTTGTTTGTTGAAATGCCTCAAGAGATAGAATTTTTTCTTTGATGATTGTCTCGAAAGTTTATCAACAAGGTTCAAGAAGTGGTATTATATACTACCTACTGGTTGATGCTTCATTACGTTAATTTTCTTGCATCCAAAATCACCAGCTAATTGAGAAAGAAGACATTTTAATATTGGTTTGGAATTTCTTGATAGAAAATGTCTGCATTGGTGTCATTTCCAACTTAGAGACATAGTTTCCCATGATGATTGATGTAACGCCCCAAAATAATTCAAGTATTTAATTAATTAATTTATTTAGGTGTTATATTGGTTGGTTATATTAAAATAATAATAGGGTATTTGATTTAAATAAGGAGTGGTGTTTAATAATTAAGTAAGTGGTAGAAAAAGGTGGTGTTTAGTAATTAAGTAAGTGGTAGAAAGAGGTGGTGTGTAGTAATTAAGTAAGTAGTAAAAAGAGACCCGTGACCCAAGAGCCCAATGATATAAGCACTAGGGTTAGAGCCAATTGCTCATTTAGAGAGCAAAAGAGAAAGAAAGAAAGAAAAAGAGAGAGGGAGCGGTAGAGAGAAGAAAAACGGCGCAAGGGAGAAGAGAAGGAGAAGGAGAGGAAGCTAGTTGCGGTGGTTTTCCTTAGAGCTTCGTGGAAGAGTACCTATTCTACAAATTCCAAGGTAAGGGTGGGTTCTAATATTATAATGGGTTGTATGATGGGGTGTATGTGGGAGATTAGGGACTATAATGCATGTGATGTGTTTGATAATATGATTGAATGATTCTTGCATGTATATATGTGGTGTTTGATTTCGTTTTGGTGTTATTGATTAAAGAATGAATTGATGGTGAATAGATGCACATTAGGTGTCTGATAAAATGTGTAAGTGGTGTCTAGAGTGCATGTTAGGTCCTAGGTTGCGATTTGATTATGTTTTATGTGCTATTTGATGATTTTGATTGTATTTGTGATGATTATAATTGGTCTTGGTGATTGATCATGATGAGTTTTACTTGCTTATGGTTTTTGTGCGTTTCTGGACACTGTTTTGGTCTTTCTAAGGTACTGTTTGGTTGATCTAAAAATTATGTGGCTGATTGTTTTTGAAAATAGACTTAAGGCCGGTCGTTTTGGCACTGGTTTCGTTCAATTTGGAGTCGTGTAGCTCGAGTTATGAGTCTCCAAAGTTAGGTCAAATTTACGGAATCAAGCGTGAGTAGGTTCGGTTTTTGCAGGTTTTGTGTTCTCAATTGAACTCCGTTTTGAATGATTTTGATTTCATTAAAAAGTAGACTTAATTCTCCACGAAATAGGCATTGGTTTCACGAAATGTCATTAAGAAATGAGAAAGAAAATTTGGTTGCAAGTTGGGTAAAGAGTTCTGTCCGATTTTGGTACCTCAGTGTAGTGTTTTGAAAAACTGTACCAACTGGATACTTATTTTGAAAAACTAAAATCATAGGTAGAAACTACACTCAGAGAGCTTTCCAATGAGTGGTCTTTTGTTGAAAACCGATGTCGTTTGCTATTTTAATTAATTCGCCGAAGTAGGTGCACTACTGTAGGAATTCAGCACTTGTGCTGTGTGGTTGCCGGTGGTGCTTGTGTTGCCACCAGGCGCCATTTTATGTGCTGTTTGGCGCCAGGGGGTGCTGAGTTGCCCCTAGGCGCCAGTTTCTTGCTGTTTGGCGCCTTGGGTGTGCTGTGTTGCCACCAGCGCCATTTTATGTCTTTGTTTGGCGCCGGTGTACACTTGATGTTGTTGCTTGCTGGCGCCAATTTGTGTGTTATTTTGCGCGCCGGTGTACACTTGATGTTCTTACTGGCGCCAAGTTGTGTGGTTTGTGGCGCGGTGTGCAAGCGTGTTGCTACTGGCGCCCAGATGTGTAGTTTGTGGCGCGGTGTGCAAGCGTGTTCTTTGCCGGTGCAAGTTATGTCGTGTTGCTTGAGTGAAGCGCGAGTTCTGCAACCAGCGCCCGATTTAGGTGTGGTTTGGCGCCTGTGCGTGTGTTGTGTTGCTGTTTGGCGCCAAATGTGTCTTTGCCGAGTATGCGTGTTACTGTTGTGTTCTTTATCTGGCGCCAAATGTGTCTTTGCGATTATCTGTGTTGTGCATTGCGTTCTTTGCCGCAGGTGCCAATGCTCTGTGCCCATGTTGCTGGTGTTGCCCTAAGGCTCCACATAGTGCTGCTTTGGTGCCGTGATGTTTCGTCGTGTCAAATATGAAGAATTAATTGATGATGATGTTGTTGGGTCGAATATGACCACATGTTGATGATGATGTTGTTGGGTCAATATGACCACATGTTGATGATGTTGTTGTTGGGTCTAATATGACCAAAAAGTTGAGGTAGATGACGTTGTGTCATGATGTATGACCATTATCGTTGTTGCTTGTTTGATGTTGCTATTCACGATGGGTCCTTGACCAAATAACGATGTTGACTGTTTAATGTTGTCGTTTGATGTTGATTGTGATTGTTGTTTGGTTCGGTGAGTTGTTCATGGTGTCTCATGCATGGCATAATGCATATTACGTTGTTGTAGGCGGCCATAGAGCTTTGCTCAATGTTGATGATGAAGCCACAAAGGCTATTCACGATGATTGGTACCACATGCATATGCCCGATCTGTGTGGGTTGCATTTCATTCCCCATTCATTACATTGATGACTTCTTTTGGGTGATGGACATTGGCGATGTTGTTGTATAATCTTTGTTGACGTGTAATAATGTTGTTGTTAAGGTTGTTGTTGTGTGATGGTGTGGTATTATAGTTGCACGAACTCTAGTATCTTTGCTTATCATACATGCTTTTATACTTTTAGAGACTCACCCATTACTGTTTGAATGTTACCTATGTGGGTAACGTGCGGTGATAGTGAGTGAAGGTTTGTCTACCTTCACGGTGAGTCGGTGTCGTCTACGATCACGTAACACTCGGGGAGGATGAACCTTTGTTTTATTAGTTGTTTTATTGTATTATTTGAATTGGCGAAGTTGTGGATTTTGAAATGTCTGTCAATTTTGGTGGTGTAGACATAAGCGAAGTGTTTCCACGTTTTATTTGATTTCGCCTTTGTTTGAATTTTAAGCGTCGAATGTGACACTCCATTGCATGCTTAGTTTTTAAATTTCCGCACTCGATTTTTAATAAAGCGAGCGGATATATTTGGGGTGTTACAATTGACCTCTGCATCGCAATGGCTTTTTGGTTATTTTGTTGTAATTTTCTTTTTGATTTGATCATGTAAATTTGTATTGTTCATTACGAGCTAGAAGCCTTGTGAATGCCTTCTAGCTTGCGGGGGACTATTAGAAATATAGTTAGTTTGTTAGGTAATTCGGTTAGAGTTAGTTTTTAGTTACTAGTTTGTTAAGTAATTCGGTTAGAGTTAGTTTTCTAGTTACTAGTTTGTTACGTATTAGTTAGGTGAGATTGAATCTATATATAAAGACCAAACTCTCATTGTAATCAATAACCTTTTGTATCAATTTCACTTTGATGAATATTAGAGTTTCTTAACATTTTCTCTCCTATCTTCTATGGATACCATATTCTTCAATAACATCCAATGAATTCAAAAATCTAAGATTTTTGTGGGTCAAATATGTCTATCTATTTCTTTCCAATTTATCTCCTTGTTAACTTCTTCTTGTTCCTTCTTCTCCTTTCTCATGATTTTCATTACTTGATTAACTTCCTTATGAAATGAATCCTCAAAAGAATTTAAGGTCTCATTGAAATACTCCCTCCAATACACAATATAAGTAAAAGTCAACACTTTTATTTGTAACACAATATAAGCAAATGTTACTTTTTTCAACCTTATTTAATGATGACTTTCCAATATTGTCCTTCATTTATTTTACATTTAGTTTCAATAAAAGATAAAAGAAATGAAACAACTTTCCATATCATAAATAATTTCATTGAAAACCGAAAAGTTCAATGTTACTGTTGAAAAACATGACATCCATGACAATTAGAGAGAAAAAGCTTTAGAGGTCTATTATATTGAAAGTGCTAAAAAGTTACAAATGAAAAGAGATGATCACAAATTAGATCTAGCATCTACCTTAAATACTAATAAACTAATAGACCTATGACCTAACATTCTAATGGGTCTTACTATAACTAATGGACTTACTACCAATATTTTAATAGGCTCTCGCAAGCTGGACGGTGTTCACAACACTTCCAGCTTGAGATAAGCAATACAAAGATACTATATAAAAAAATAAGGACCATAAAGAACAATCCGAATTGGTAGCAGTTGAGGTGCATAGCTCCTAGAAGTTTTCGACCAACTATCGGGCCCCTTCAAGCTTCTTCCAGCGTCTCCACAACATTCACTCCCAAAAGAACCAACAAACTTCACTCTTGGACATAACCATCCAAGTGCCAAAGAAGTCATCAAATGCTTAACCATCGGACAGAAACTACAACTCAAGGTTTTACCACTCGGAGAAAGCAACAAACCAACACTTAACCATCAAGCAAAAGCCACAACTCAAGGCTTAATCACTTGAAGGAAGCAAAACGCTTAACCACCATAGGGTAGAAGCAAACATCAACAAAGGCATAAAGCCAAAGGCTTAACCATTAAGCAGAAACTATACCTTAAAGTTTAACCACTTGGCAGAAGCACATCAACGCTTAACCATCAAGAGTACTCAATCACTCAAGATAGAAGCAAAATCTCAATGCTTAACCATTTATACCAGAAGCATCATACTTAACCACCATAAACAGAAGCTAAAAACAAGCCAATATGGCTAATCAAAGTGTTCATCAAATCCTGTAACAGTGTTTTGCAGTCACTAACCGATGCTAGGTCAACAAATCAACAACAAGATTCACAACTTTCAGATACCTTGAAAACAGCTCCAACCTATTAGAAACGAAGATACAACCTCCACATAAACTCAGGTGTCACTTCTATGCAACGTGCTTTACATAAAAACTCCAAAAAAAATACACTCCTTTGCCAATTTGAACTAGTCTTGGCCAAAGGGAAATCTAGAGTCCCTCAAGATTCCACCAAATAATGAAGCAATCAAAAGCTTTAGAGGTCTATTATATTGAAAGTGCTAAAAAGTTACAAATGAAAAGAGATGATCACAAATTAGATCTAGCATCTACCTTAAATACTAATAAACTAATGGACATATGACCTAACATTCTAATGGGCCTTACTATAACTAATGGGCTTACTACCAATATTTTAATAGTTACACTCCACCTTTCTTCATTGAAAATCTGAAAAGTTTCATGAAACATGAGAGTTAATGAATGGTACACATTCATCAAGTTGATTTTTTAGTTAATCAAGAGGAGGATTAATGAATTCCTACGAAAATGCACTAGTGCAGAAAAGACATTTAGTATCGGTTATTTTTCACATTTAGTATCGGTTATCATCGATACTAATTCGACCCGATACTAAATGTATGACATTTAGTATCGGTTAAATAACCGATACTAAATGTCACTTTAACATCCGTTATTCAAAATAACCGATACTAAATGTCTTTTCAACATTGTGTTTCTTTGTCTAAAAATGACATTTAGTATCGGTTATTTAAATAGCCGATACTAAATGTCACTTTTAATATCGGTTATTCAAAATAACCGATACTAAATGTCTTTTCAACATTGTGTTTCTTTGTCTCAAAAATGACATTTTGTATCGGTTATTTAAATAGCCGATACTAAATGTCACTTTTAGTAATCGGTTATTCAAAATAAGCGATACTAAATGTCACTTTTAGTATCGGTTATTCATAATAACCGATGCTAAATGTCTATTGCTTCACATGAGAACTAAAGGAGAAGCGAGAACATAATTTTAATCGAAAATCGATCGATCTTTATTGCTTCACTTGAGAACTAATATATACAATTGTAAGTGAGCTAAGATGGCTCTGAACTAACAATAAGAGGTTAACAAACTACTTATCTTTCTAGCTGAATGTAAACTAACTAATGATGACTATTAAGTTAAGCTAAGCTAGTTTTTACAAGTAACACAAAGACCAAGATCGAGTATCTTCTAAAGTTTTAATCAAAGCAGATAACTAAGAAATCAAATATAATAAAGTAGTAATAGTGACACATTCTATGCTATAACTTAAGGAGAAGTTAAATGAATTAAAGTGAAGTTCTGCTATCACTAACTCTTGTTGGAATCCAAGATAGCCTTCGCCATTTATGTGAGTAGGCCTTATGCTCGATAAAATCCACACCATGACTCAATCCTCTCCAAGTCGTTGTGGTGTTCTAATATCGGTGAAAGGAAAGACCTCCCAATGGGGCAATACCTTTAGAAAGCATAATCTTTGTAAGATAAACAATATTTTGACTTGATATATAAAAGGGATTTAAAGGAGAACAGATCCACCATAACAATAGATCATTGATTACAGGACAAGAATAGAAGAACAACGACTAATGCAAATTTGATATCAACCAAAGGAATCAATCAAAGAATAGCAAAACATCAAAATATGTCAAATATGAATACAATACAATGTGCTATAAGACTCATTGACATTTCTATGCATTTAAGACTATCAAAAAAATCAAAGCTGTATATAACAATGTTAAATCAAAAGCGTGACTCAAACTTCAAAATAAATGATATAATTACCAACAAAAAAGCTGAAACAAGTTTAGGAATAAAAAGCAAAATGCATGCAAAGTGATAAAATTGGATCTAAGCTACCAGCTCCAAGGTCTTTCAAGCATTTAAGGGTCTCAGTGATCATTGTTACTAGAAGCACCTTTATATCAAGAGATACACATTCAATGTCAACAATATATATATCATGCGAGTTACACTCCCAATGAAATTTTGAATCCCCAGGTAATGTTCATGGCTTTTGAAAGTGGAACAAATATCTATCATAAGAACTATCCTAAAGTTCTAGTAACCCAACACTTTAAAAAGCATTTCACTAATACTCACACCCTTGAACACACTACACGGTGACTGACATTTAAAAGCCAAGTGCGGAGTCATCGTAATTAGTTCAAGATTACACCGAAATAAAGGGCAGGACAAGCATTTGCTAACCAATCATACAAAATTTGTGTTACCTTTCCTGTGGGAATAAGAAGCGTAGTTGAGGAGCGTTGTTGTGGCCTGACAAGCTACAAGCTACGAATTGAAAAATTGGTCACTTCTCCTCTGAAAAAAGAAATGATCTCCACGATGCTTGCAACAAGTCGTGTCAATACCATCCACACGTGATGTCGAACTTTAAGACCCTCTTCGGGTTTGGAAACATCCGGATAAAAATTGAAAGTTGTATTTTTACTTTCCGATACAACAAACAAATATTTCTTGCTCTCGGAAGTGTAAAGGCCAATACCAAATGTATCATCATTTTCCACATAAAGACATGTATCCTTTGATTGTTTCTGTTCAAAGCACATGAAGCCATGCTCAGATAACTTAAGGGATTAGCATAATGAGATGACAATTATGATATTCCATATGCCACAAAATAACGGCCAATCATAAACTAATATAGATGAAAGGTAAGTGATAATGATTGAGGTGTGGCAGAGAAAAAGGAAATTTGTTATCACAAACAAAATTGCGTGTAAACTAAACTGGTAGAACTTATAATAAGGAAAGGGCTTCAATTGCCCATTAAATAACTCATCCATATCCCAACAAACTAATTCCCCATTAACTAACTCATCCATATCCCAACAAACTAATTGCCCGATAACTAACTCATCCAAATACTAACAAACTAACAACTGTATCATATCTTATCATTAACAACCCCTTATTATAAGTCCCAACATAAACCTTGTAAAACCATGTTGAAGCAAGACTTGGGGTGCATTTGTTTGACTTTGGATAAAAGCAATTTTATATCACTTTTCCCATAAAACCAAAGAGTTAGATCTTTGGCGAGAAAGGAGAATCTCCCACCTTGTAAGGCACGAGAGTATCATCCATTGTTACATAAGCTAGAGCACCATCAGACCCGATCAATGTTTTCGCGTTGTACCAACAAGAGGCTCTCCAGCGGGAGCTTGAGTCTCAAGCATCAATGACATAAGCGATGTATATTTCATCTCCTTTAGTATCTTACGCATATGCTACCAACTTGTTATTTGGGCTAACACGAAAAGAAATAAAATTAAAGCGGTCGAAAGTTTGGAAGCAAAACATAAAAAAGCAAAATAAAAATGCCATGATATGGAGTGTAACCTTAATAGAATCGATACTTTTATTGGCCCTTATATGATAATGGAATCAACACACTTTTCTCAAGTTATGATAATGGAATCAATCTCACTTGGGCATTTCATCAAACACTACATCTACAATAAGAAATCGATTCTAGAAGTTGATACTTAGGGTTTATTCATAACTCAAAATCAGAAATCGATTCCAGAAGTTGATACTTAGGGTTTATTCACAAATTGAAGAAGAAATGATGAAGAGAAATAGTTAGGGTTTATTCATACCTGAAGATATGATGAAATCAGAAGAAATCGATTCCAGAAGCTGAGAAGAAATCGATTCAACGGGATTCCATTGAATTTGTTGAGAAGCTGTACTTTGTTGAGCGTAAACGAGACGACGTTGTCAGTGAGGAAGACGAACAAGACGGCGAGAAGAACGAGAAGAACTTCAGAGAGAAGGAAGACGAGTGAGAGACTTTAGAGAGAAGACTTTAGAGAGAATGGCGGTGAGAGAGAGTGAGGAAGACAAGAGTTTAGAGAGTGAGGGAGCGTACATGTTCGTGAATGAGAGAGAGTGAGAGACTTCAGAGAGAAGGAGAGAACGCATTTAGAAAAACTTAACGGGCCCTTTAGTATCGGTTGTTTAAAAGACCGATACTAAATGTGTTTGAGATACACATTTAGCATCGGTTGTTTAAACAGCCGATACTAAAAATAGCGTTAAAATTGAAAACTTCCATTTAATTTCAAAATTGCCACGCTAATGTAATGACCACTTACTTTTAATACTACTTAGCGAATTAAATCGAGTTTTCAAAACCACTCGAGGAGTGCTACATTTTCGACATGAATTTAACCAAGCAAAACAATAAAACAATTTGCGCAGCCTAAACGGTGGTAGTGTGATGCACATACGAGTACCTCGGCAAAGAAAGAAGGAGCTCACGGTAACAAGTTATTAGTTACAACACGGTCAAAATAATCATGTTTCCAAAGACATAGGTTTACAACTCAAAATAAAACCTACGTAACAGACCCACTACGCTACTCATTTGATGTTACGACGAGAGCAAAGCGACACCAAAAGACACTGAGTGAGGACACCTCTACTCGGGGATACCTGCAAGTTGCCAACATGAGAAGCAACATAAAAGCAGTAGGGTGAGTCTCTAAACACATATAAATAAGGTTTATGACAAGCATTATGCTAAGCAAAACACATATGAACACCTCGACACAACACACAAATAACCTGATCATTGAGTGCATGAGTTATATGCATGATGCGGACCCAAAACACCAAGGGCATATGCATGATGGATCCATTAAGACCGAAGTCTTACGCTATCACCTTAGGACCGAAGTCCTCTGCTTTCACCATAGGACCAGAAGTCCTCTGCTTTCACCATTATGCTTATGATTTATGCGACACCATGAGAACAATGCATAACACACGATGTAACACCCCAAAATAGTTCAATTAATTATTTAGTTGAGTTATTTAAGGTTTACAACTTTTAATTAAGCTAAGTATTAATTAGGAGTTTATTTCATTTAGGGGGCGCTTAAATGAATGGAGAAGGTGGGCGTAGAGGCCAAGAGCCATTGGAGGCCATGAGTCATTAGAGGCCCAAGTGTGTGCCTTAAATGAAAGTGTCGTAGGAGAGGAGCATGTTTCCACCAAAAAGGAATCTAAGAAAAGTAAGGGAGAGAAGTTGGTAGGTGAGATCATTTTCTAGAGAGAAGGAGGAGCTTCCAGCGAAGAAGAAGCTCAAGTTCAAGGAGAAGTTGTTCTTTGCTGCGAGTGCTAACTAGAGGATTTCGGTAAAGAAAGAGTGTTCTACTCAAGTTGAACAAGGTTAGGGGCTCTCTTTTCACGTATAATCATGTGTTATGATGAATGGTTATGTGTGAGTAGATTGTAGCTATGTTTCTTTGAGTTGTTTTGCATGCACGATGTGCTTTTATGTTTTGATGTTGTGTTTGGCTCACTTGGTGGAGTTGTGTAGAGTGGATGAGAGAGTCGGTCATACGAAGGAAGAAGGAGCGAAATGGGAGTGAGGAAACTCTCGGTCGGTGGCGAGTGAGTGAGGGTGGGTAACATAATCTTGGAGAGGTCCTTAAAGAATAGACTTAGGATAACAAAGTAGTAGCTGAAAACGTATAACATAAGGCGCCGAGTATGCGTTTGAGTTAAATGGAGTAGTCGGTTTAGGATTGCCGAGGTGAAGTTATTTTCCCATACGTAAGCTGGAACTTAAGTGAATATGTAAGTGTCGAGAGTGTGTGCGTCGAAGTATGTAAGTGTCGAGAGTGTGTGCGTCGAAGTATGTAAGTGTCGAGAGATGAGTGTGTATGTCGAAGCATGTAAGTGTCGAATATAGGTGACGGAGCGTAAGTGAGGATGTATAGGAGACGAAGGATAAGGAAGTGTAAGCCGAGGTGCTTGGTGAGAGTGCCGAGGTGTTATTTCCACGCTAGTGTAGCACAGGCTGGGTGCAGGACACGATGGTGAGCGTCGCTTGAGTGCTAAGTGCGTAAGGGGCTAAGTAGCATAGTTATTTTAGTCCCCATTTGACGTTTTAGTCCTAAGTTACAGGGTAGTCCTTGTGGGGGACTCTTTGGTCCACCACTTGGAACCGAGGTGTCGGTGAGTTGAGGCGGCGATCCCCAGTCTTTGTATGAGGCCGTTATGGAGACGTCGGCCTTAGTGCCGTAATAATGTATGAGAGTTGTTTTGGGCCGTAGGGCTACGAGTAGAGAATTAAATAAACGTTGAAGTCCCTGAGGGGCATTGAAGAAATGAAAATGGTGATTGCAGAGGACTTGGTCCTAGAGGTGAAGCGAGAGGACTTGGTCCTATTATGAATAAAAGGCTGCGGTCTAATTGGTGAGTATTTGAAAATGGTGTTATGATTTAATTGAATAATGTATATGTTGTGTGTTATGCATTGTTCATGGCGTCGCATAAATCATAAGCATAAGGTGATAGCAGAGAAGACTTGGTCTTGGACTTGATCCTAAGGTGATAGTAGAGGACTTGGTCCTAAGGACTTGGTCCGAAGGTGATAGCAGAAGACTTGGTCTTAATGGATCCATCATGCATATGCCACTGGAAGTATGGAGTGCATCATTCATATAACTCATGCACTAAATAATCGTGTTATTTGTGTCTTTGTGCCGAGGTGTTTATATGTGTTTGCTCGGCATGATACTTGTCATAAACCTTATTATATGTGTTTTAGAGACTCACCTAGCTGCTTTTATGTTGCTCTCATGTGGCAACTTGCGGGTATCCCCGAGTAGAGAGTCGGTTCTCACTTTCAGTCGTTGGCGTTGTCAATTTGCTCTGGTAGTGTAACACTTTGGGGGCGAGTAGTGTAGTGAAGTGCTGTATGTAGGTTATGTTGTGTTGTAAACCTATGCCTTTTGGACTTGTATTATTTTGATTATGTTGTAACTAATAACATATGGCTTGTGGAGCTCGGTTCTTTCTTGACCGAGGTACTGTATGTACATTACACTACCACTGTTTTAGCTGCGCAAATGTGACTTGTTGTGTTTGATTGTTTTGCTTGGTTAAGTCATTGTAGAAAAATGTAGCACTCCTTGAGTGGTTTTTGAAAACTCTGATTTAATTGCTAAGTAGTATTAGAATTTAAGGGGGTGTTACACACAGCATATACATCATTCAATTAAATCATAACACAATTCCAGTAACTCACCATTTAGACCGCAGCCTTCTGTTCATAAATAAGACCTAAGTCCTCTGCTCACCTCTAGGACCGAAGTCCTCTGCATCCACCCTTTTCATTTATTTTAATGCCCCTCAGGGACTTCACCATTTAATACTCCTCTACTCGTAGCCATAAGGCCAACAACACACGTATGTCATTTTCTGTGCTAAGGCCGACGTCTCTACATCGACCAGCAGCTCTAGGGCTGTCGCCCTCAGCTCACCAAACACCTCGGCTCCAAGTAGTGGACTAAAAAGTCACCACGAAGGACTACCATGTCACTTAGGACTAAAACGCCAATTAGGGACCAAAATGACTAGACCATTTAACCCCTCACGTGCTTGGCACTCAAAGCAGCGCACTGCGATTCGTCCAAAGAACAACTGCGCTACACTAGCGTTAAAACAACACCTCGGCACCTATAGCACCTCGGCACACTTGGCACCTCGGCACGCTTGGCACCTCGGCGCGCCTACACTCTACTCCACTCATAGTCACTTCGCCGCGCAGCGTGCTTCACTTCCTCTATAATACCACACGGTTACTCTACGCTTGAACACACCGCAGCGCTTAAGCGCAACATCTCACCTCGGCAAGTACACCTAGGTATGATATACTCTACATCTCGGCCATAACACCTCGGTTACTACGCTATCGTTATCAGCGACACTTCAACGTGACTACGCCTAAATACTCTATCTCGGCCTAAGCATCTCGGCAAGTACAAACCGACACTATACTTAGTCTCGGATACTCTTACACTTAGTCACTTTTGCTCTATCATTCTCGGCTCCTATGACATCGTTACTTACGTTCTTGACACTTACGATCATTCACTTAAGTTCCAACTTACGTATGGAATGTAACTTCACCTCGGCAATCCTAAACCGACTACTCCATTTAACTCGGGCCTTTTTTTTCGTCACTTCATGATGTACGTTTTAATTACTCCTCTGTTATCCTAAGCCTATTCTTTAAGAACCTCTCCAAGATTATGTTGCTCACTCTCACTCACTCTCGCTCTTTGGGGTGAGAGTTTTATCGACTCCCATTTCACTCATTAGTCTTAGTATGACCAACACCTCAACATCTCAACACAACCTCACTAAAGCAGTGAAACATAACATCAAGCACAATCAGAACACACAAGACATGCAACATAGCTCAGAAAAACACAACTACAACTACTCACACATAACACTCATCATACTACAAAATTATACGTGAGAAGAGGCCCACAACCTTGATCGGTTGAGTAGAACACACTCTCTTCTTTGAAATCTTCAGATTAACACTCATGGCAACTCTTCTCCCTTGAGCTTGAGCTTCTTCCGCCCAAATGCTCTTCCTTCTCTCTAGAAAGTTATCTCACCTACCAACTTCTCTCTCTTACTTTCCCTTTGACTTTTCTCTCAAAACACTTGCATGCATGCTCCCTTTCCTTCGACACACTCCTTTATGAGTCAACAATTGGGCTTCTAATGGCTCATGGGCCTCTTGTAACACCCCATTTCTACCCGGTAATTTAAACCAAAAATCAGAGTATACAAAAATCATTTCAGGTCATCTTTTAGTTTAGTGTGTTATAAAATAGTGGGTGATTGACTATGGGATTACTCGGGGTAAGCGATACTACTTACAGCAATGTATTGACCTCCTTTGCAAGGCTCACGATGATGCCCTTGTAAATACACGTGAAAGAAATTTCGACCTTAGTGGCGAACCACAATTTAGCCATAGTCATTGACACACTAATAGTATAACATAAATCATTTTCACTAATGGAATGTTACGCTCCTCTCTCAAAAACTCAACGATCGATTCGAAACATGCATAGATACATAACACCATACAACACGTGGGGTAAAATCTCGAGTCAAGCGGCGTGAAACAAACTACATCTCAAAGTAATACTCAAGCAATCTCAAAGCAAATACATATAAGGCTCGACATGGAGCAAAGCAAGCAATATGAGTCTAAACCCTGACCCCAGGTGCTACGTTATCGGAAGCGGACCGGCTCGGGGAGTAGTGAAGGTAGAAAGCCCTCACTCTCGACTACGTGGTAAATAACAACGAGAAAGGGTGAGTCTCGAACTATATAATAAAAGTGATAATAAGCAATATATAATCATAGTTTGCGGCATACTCGGACACACCGACCATCGATCAACAATATTCATGCACTAATGGAAATGTATGCAATGTCGGTATGCATGTGGTACCATTTGCCCACCGGCATTCTCATCAATAATGGAGTCCTCATGACTCACGGCCTCGGCCGCCTCGAGCTTCACAATCATTTTATAAGGCCCCGACGCGCCTCGAACTTTCACAAATCATTTTATAAACTCTACGTATGACCGATGTATGCATGAGACTCCATGTACATCACAAACACCATTTCAAAGCAGTTCAATACACCCATTAACTCTTACCTCGGTGTTAGTCTCATTTTATAGCCCTCTGGCTTGGCCTCGGCCCATGCCCCCGTGGCATGCTCAATCACCTCATTATAAACTCTCGACACCATTAAGTCCCACCGGACTATTTCTCCTCAGGGTACTCAACCTCACCCGGGGCCTAAACCACCATTTAGGACCAAAACAATCATCTAGGTTCACACAGGGACCAAAGCGACACCCTCTTGGGCACTTGGCGGCACTAGGCGCCATTTTCCCCACGATGGCGCCCGCGGTGCAACACGACACTAGGCGCGAGCTTCGGCATTTTGGCGCCCGTGGCAACACGACCCCCACTGGCGCCACTTTTCTAGCAATCTGGCGCCCCACAGGCAACACAGACCTAGACACAAACTTCGAACCTGATTTGAGACACAAACTAAGACCACAAAGCGTACAGTTTTAGCGCCCCCTGCGACCAGCTCACCCAACACTTTCAAACCAAAAACCACAGAGCCAAAATGTTTAAAAATGAATTTGGGCGAGTAAACACAAAATTTGTACGATGAAATATGCCTAGAAAAGTAAGTTTCACTCCCAAGCCCCAAAACACACACAAAACAAGCCCCCCAGGACATTTTCAAAATAACACGCAACTTGAGAAAACCACTCGAGCCAAAACACTTAAAATTGAAAGTTGGCGGTGAATACAAATTTTTGTACGAGGAAATATGTTTAGAAATACAAGTTTCACTCCGGGCCCCAAAACACACACAAAACAAGCCCAGCAGGACATTTTCAAAATAACACTGCAACAGAAAACCACTCGAGCCAAAACATTTAAAATTGAAAGTTGGCGGTGAATACAAAATTTGTACGAGAAAATGTGCCAGAAATGCAAGTTTCACTCCCGGGCTCCAAAATACCCACGTTACGGCGCCAGACGACAACTCACTCACCCGGACAGCGCTCACGGTGACACGAGCGCCATTGCGGGCACCACAGGGCGGCATTTGGCGCCCACATCCCAGCGGCACACACGCTTTTAACACACAAGCGATTACGGGCGCCATTTTCCCAACAACTTGGCGCCTGGCGAACACACTGCAGAACACATTCCGGCACATGAGCGATTGCCGCAGGCGCCATTTCCCGGCAATGTGGCGCCCTGGCGATAACATTCTGCACAAACTCTCAATTCAACTTTGTGAGCGATTACCGGGCGCGAGAATCCTAGCATCTTGGCGCCCGAACCCCCAAAATCAAATTTTCTCAATTTATTTCAATTCAAATCATGTTATATCATTCCAAACCACTCATTAATCATTAAAACACATCCAATTTCAGTCCATACATTCAAATCATGCGCAACACTCATCAAGAACACAAAATACCCAAATCAAAACCTAAGTCGATTCTATCATGCTATTTCTCAAATTCAATCAACATGACTCAATTAACAATCAATTAACATCAAATTAACCTTCTATGATCCCTATACAACCCATTATACCCTCTATTATAGAGTGAGACTCCCTTACCTCAAATTAACAGTAGAGAAGAGCAGGAGCAGTCACGAACAAAACCACTGCAACAATCCAAGCTTTGAAGACACGAAATTGCTCTTCTCCTCCTCTTACTCCTAGGGTTTGCTTGTAGTTCTCTTCTCTCCTTTCTCTCCTCTCCTTGCAACTTTCTTTCTTTCTTCACAAATGAAAGAAAATTCCACTTTAGGTATATGTACATTGGGCCAAGCGCACCTTGGGCCACTTTTACACCACTTGTCCATTTCTTCCACCACCCCCTTCAATTAAAATAAATTCTTGAATTATAAATACTATTTTATATGCTATTATAATTTAAAGCAGTGTAACACTTTAAATAATTTAATCAATTGCTTAATTAAATCATTTAGGGTGTTACACCTCTCATAACTCATGGGCCTCTACGCCCACCTTCCACATTCACTAAACATCTCCTAAATGAAATAAACTTCTAATTAATATTTGACTTAACTAAAATGTTGTAAACCTTAAATAACTCGATCATATAATTAATTGAACTATTTTTGGGTTTTACAACCCTCCCCACTTAGAATATTTCGTCCTCGAAATCTTACAAGCAAATAACTCGGGATAGGCTTCTGCATCTTGCTCTCCGGCTCCCAGTAGCATTCTCACCGGCGACTCAGGCAAACCACCTTCACTAGCTTGATCTCTTTTCCTCTTAAAGTCTTCACTTCTCGACCTTCAATCACGATCGTACTTTGTCTCCTGATCAAGTTCTCCACTTACTTGCACGTCGTCCATCCGAATTACGTGGGGCCAGTGCGAAATATATTTCCTCGGTGAGACACATGGAACACATTATGCAAATTTGTGAGGTTAGGTGGCAAAGCAACTCGGTAAGCCACCTTCCCAACTCTCTCTAGGATGCGGTATGGACCGATAAAGCGAGGGGACAACTTCTTAGGCTTGATGCTCTCACAGGCTCAGTCCTTTGGATTAACTCTCGAGAAACACATGCTCCGCAGGCTTGAAACTCCAAATCCTTCCTCCTCTTGTCATGGTAACTCTTACGCCTACTCTGTGAGGCTTTCATCTTCTCTTGAATTAGCTTCACCTTCTCGGTGGTCTCTCGAGCGATCTCGGGTCCGAGCACCACATTCTCACGGACTCATACCGGCCTGCGCGAGTCTACACCTCCGCCCGCCTAGCGCCTCAAATGGTGCCATCCCGATGCTAGAATGGCGGCTATTATTGTAAGTGAACTCGATTAAATGAAGATAAGAATCCCACGCACCACCATGCTCGAGCACACAAGCCCTTAACAAATCTTCTAAGGGTGGATGGTCTCTCGGGTGACCATCGATGCGTGGATGATATGCCGAGCTCAAACTCAACTTGGACCCCAGCGCTTCTTGCAAACTCTTCCAAAATCTTGATGTAAACCTAGGATCCCTATACGAAACAATGCTTGAAGGGACTCCATGAAGCTTCACAATTTCTTTGATGTAAATTTACGCTAACCTAAACATAGGATACATGATGTTAATAGGAGCGAAGTGTGCCGACTTAGTTAGCCTATCAACAACTACCCAAATAGCATCATACCTCTTCCACGATTACTCGAGCGGACCAATTCACGAAATCCATAGCAATCTTTGTCCCATTTCCACTCCGAAATGCGTAATGGTTGCATCGACCCTACAAACCACGGTGCTCTACCTTGGACTTCCGACAAATCGGACAAGCATAAGCGAGCCCGAGCTACATCCCTTTTCATACCTTGCCACCGAATAGCCTCTTCAAATCTTGGTACATCTTTGTAGCTCACGGGTGAATACTCAATTTACTCGATGACATTCTTCGAAGTGCCTCTTCATTTCCTCTTCATTAGGAACACAAATCCGACCTCGGTACCTCAACAAACCTGCGTATCCAACTCAAAATCTTTATTTTCATTTCGGCCAATTCCGGCTCGCTATGTCAACAAGCTTGACATCCGACCACGAGCCTCCTTAATGCTAACCAAGAACTCATTAGTAATCTTGACATTCCCGACTTAACACTCACGAGAAGTTACTTCACGGACCGAGCTTAAATCTACGAATTGCTCGATTAATTCCGGCTCCTTAACCATCATGGTGACACGTGCGAGGACTTCCTACTCAAAGCATCGGCTACTACATTAGCTTTTCTGGGTGGTAGTTTAGGCCGAAGTCATAGTCCTTCAACGGCTCGACCACCTCCTGCGCCTCGTGTTCAACTCATACGGTCAAACAAATATTGTAGACCCCTTATGATCCTTTGAACACTTCAAATCGAGAACCATAAAGATAATGCCTCCATATCTTCAGCGCCAAACACCACAATGACAAGCTCCAAATCATGTGTAGGGTAGTTCTTCTCGTGAATTCTCAATTGCCTTGGCGTAAGCAACTACGCTTCTGAGTCTTGCATCGATCGTGATCCAAACCCAACTTAGGCGCATCACGATATACTACAAAAGACTCATTTGGATTCGACAGCGTCAAGATTGGAGAGCGTCGTCAATCTCTTCTTTAGCTCTTGGAAACTTTCTTCACAATTATCATCCCACACGAATGCCTTACCCTTGCAAGTCAGTGAGTCAATGGTAGTACCAACTTGGAGAAACCTTGATGAATCTCCTGTAATGTAGGCCAAACCCGAGAAAACTTCTTATCTCGATGGCCCGACTTGGCGTCTCCCATTCTGTCTGACCTCAATCTTGAAGGATCTCTACTGCAATACCACCACCGTAATTACATTTATTGCGCCCGAAAAATCCGGTTTGGGACTTTTCGGTTTGACAACGTTTGAAAATCGATGAAAGCGCCACCAATATTTATTTAGGAAAACATTGAAAAAACCTTTTAAGGAAAGCGGGTGGTCTTTGAAAACTTAGAGATGTAGGTTCGGAATTCGGTTGCGCATGGGAAGGTATTAGCACCCAGCGCGCCCTTTCTACAGAAAGGGAACCATTAATTTGATGTGGTTTTGAAATGTTTGATTTGAAATACATTGTTCTATTTATTTTCTTTTCTTTTTGAGAAATCACTTTATTAAAAATGGAAAAAGGGATGTTTTGGTATCTTTGAAAAGCGGAACAAGACAAAGATTTTTGAAAAGCGTGCTTGCGGGGACGAGGAACCAGGTCCTACGTGCCCTCCTTGTTTGAGGATCAAAGCAACGTAGTTCTTGGTTTTTATGGGTTTTTTTAAAGGTGTGCTTGGCGGGACATGAACCGGTCCCTACGTACCCTCTTTGTTTGAGGATCAAAGCATGTGATTCTCGATTTTTGCGTGTGAAAGCGACTTTGTGATTTTGAAAGTGCTTTTGGAGTTTTGAAATAAGACTCGAGTGTTATAAACACCAAACAAGCAAAGGCTTGAGTGGCATTCGGTATTAACTTCGAAAGAAAAGGGGTTGGGCGGTAATCAAACAAGCAATGGCCGGTGATTACAAGCGACAGCGTCGTATTATTCTTTTGAAAATAGTTTTGAAAAAAGGGCGAGCTAGTAGCTCGTGTTATTTTGGAAGTTTGAATTAGTTGTCTTTTGTTGTTTTAATTAATGTGTGGGAGTTTTCATGATAGCCAAACAAGCAAAGGCTTGGTGACTACCACTAGTAGCTCCTCATTAACGATCAAACAAGCAGCGGCTTGAGTGATGGTTAATGATTTTTATTTAGAAAAATGCCTTAGGTTTTTATTTGAAAAAACATAGGATTTCAAGCTTGAAAAGAAATATAACATTTCAAATTCTTCTTCCAAGTCAAAACCAAAACAACCATTGGGACCACAAGCAAAGCAATCAAAAGAGTATTTACAATTTGCTATGAACAATTGGATGCACCATGATACAAGTATATGAGTGCAAGAGTATGCAATTATGGAATGCAAAATACAACATTATTGAATGCATGAGTATTTTAATTTATGAGATGCAAAACATGGTATTAATATGTGCATATTTAAGAGAGCATGGAAATGCAAAAGATATAGATATACATGAATGCATGAACATGTGGGCAAAATCTAAACTAGCATATGAAATTGCCAAATGGGCATCTAGCAAGGCATTATTATTCAAGCTAAAAGTTCAAGAAAACAAAATAGTAACTTAAACCTCAAAACCTAAAACCCTAATCCCAAGAACACACATTAGGGAACCAAAACCAAAAAAAAATCAAAACCCTAACACTATAGAATATGCAATAGGGAATTTTATTCAATGAGATGGGCTCATGGCCTAAACCAAGTATGCAAAGAAAACTTTGAACATTAAGCAAAACTATGATTAATTCACAAGAACTATTTAAAAGATAAAGTAGAGAATGGAATGACAATTTATACAAGATTGAATCCCTTCTTGCAATCTTCACCACTTTGAATAAAATGCACTAGGCATGTAGTGAGAATCACTTTGCAAGATCATCAACAAGTGGACAACAATATAACTAGACTACAAGAACACATAAACACATAAACTATGAAATAGATTGAATCTTTTCTTGCAATCTTCACCACTTGAATGAAATGCACTAGGCATGTAGTGAGAATCATTTTGCAAGATCATCATTAACTAAACAATAATATAGCTAGATCATAAACATATCAACTATGAAATAAATTGAATCCTTTCTTGCAATCTTCACCACTTGAATGAAATGCACTAGGCATGTAGTGAGAATCATTTTGCAAGATCATCATTGACTAAACAACAATATACACAAACCATAAGAACACATAAACACATAAACTATGAAATAAATTGAATCCTTTCTTGCAATCTTCACCACTTGAATGAAATGCACTAGGCATGTAGTGAGAATCACTTTGCAAGATCATCAATAAACAAAGGTAAATTAAAACACAAGAAATAATGAGCACATAAACTAATATGTTAAACAAAAGTCATTTCTAGCTCTCTTCACTACTAAGATCAAAGTGCACTTGGCACTAGTAGGAATCATAGAGCCAAATCCTCAACAACTTACTAAAGAGAAATACCAACAACAAGATTTAAACAAAGAAACAACAAAATCAATTTTGAAGACATTTTAATCATGTATATACGAAACCTTGCTCCATTTTATTTAACAAGAAAACTCAAAAATTAACATGAAAACAACACTAATCAACTTATTTTAGGGTGAGACAACAAATCTCACCCCTCAACCCTACAACAAACTACATTGAAAAGATGATGCTATCACGAAAGGAATGAGGAAAGAAAATGAGCTTCAATGCAAAATATTTGGAGATGATGCAAAGAGGGTTATGGATTTTACCTTTTCTCTAAAATGGAAGAGAAAATTGAAGAAATGGAGGGAGAAAAATGCAAGAGGTTTCGGCCTTGCAAGGGAAGGGAGGAGATAAAGGTGGTGTGATGAACTCCTTGAGTGAGAAAGGAAGGTTAAAGGGTGTGAGAGGTGGATTAAAGGTGTTTTGGTGGATGAAGGTGAAGTAATGGAGGAGGAAGGAGGAGAAGGCTTCGGCCTAGAGGGTGGAGAGGAGGAGAAGTATGATGCTTGATTTTCTTGAAGGTGAGAATGATAGCCAAAGCTTGGTGAAGAGAGAAGGTGTGAGCTATTTATAGGGATTTTGAGGCTTTAGGGTATTTAGGACTTTTTGCTTTGATTGGGCTCTAGGATTGGATTTTAATTTTGAATGGATGGTTAGGATTGTTGGTCACATGGATCAAAGGGTATTTAGAAAACACAAGTGTGTGAGAGAAATGGGTGAAGGTGGGCGCATAAAAGGAGGAAAAAAGGAAATTTATGAACAAAAATCTAATTTGGGAATGGTGATTTTTGTAAAATAGGGTTAAGGGTATTTTGGTGAGGAATGTTCTCAAAAAGGTAAGATGGGGTTTTTGGTGGAAAGGTTAGTGTAAGTGTATGGGTTAATTTACAAAAAAGGGCAACATTGAGGATATGATCAAATTAAAACTTGGTGAGTAAGAAATGGAGTGTGTAGAAGCTTCTTGAGAGAAATAGAGAGAGGGAGGAGCATGATCAGCTGATCATGGAGGGAAAAAATAAAAAACTTGCTTTTTTGTTATTTTGTCTTATTGAGGACAACTTCCTCCTTTTATTTTTGAATTTTGAATCTTTTGGGCATGTAATTGAGAGTGCACCTATTAAAAACATGTCACATATTTTGGACACCATGAAATAACCTCCCTAATTATCCTAGACAATCAAAATTGTCACTTAATTAATTGGGAATTTTTAATGGTCTTTTGGCATTTTTATGCACTAAAAATAGGAAAAATGCATGTTTAATTATTTTGGACTAGGAATTTCTCTTCAAAAATTATGCAAAAATTATTTTGGATGGAATAAAATATATTTTTGTGGATGTATATTTTTAACGAGAAAAATCATCTGTTGTGAAAAATGACCAAAATGCCCTTTACCCCTAAAAAGTCCTAATTTGCTCAAAAATGCATTTTATTCTAAACATGATCTTAAAAACTCTTGGATGACTTTAAAACCCTAAAATGCATGCCAAGCCTTAATTTATTTATTTTTGGTTGAAAATTAGGGTGTTGACCTAAAGCTAGGACAAAATTGGGGTATGGCAATTTGCCCCTCTTTATCTAGATTTTAACAAGGAATATGAATTGGCGAAACATATTAGTGGCAAAATAGAGATAAAGAATTCAGAAAATATACCGATTTTGCCAACAGGGAAAAACCAATTTTTTTTTTTTTTTTTTTTTTTTTTTTGGGTGAATGGATACTAGCGAGCGGTACGCAATGAGCGTGGTGCTAACAAAGCGAGAAACAAATTGGCGCAGGCCCTCGGGTGGCGTAAAGCGCAAGAAGTAAAACAATAAATAGAGCAGTAGAGAAGGTGCCGTCCTTTGATAAGCCGGCAGCCATTTGGGAAGAAAGTAACAAAAAGTGCGGTGATGAAGGGCGCTCGTCACTCTGAAGGAACACGGGTTACGAAGGGCGTCTGTGACTCACGAAGGAGTACTTGGACTCTGAAGGAACACTTGGGCTCTGAAGGAACACTTGGGCTCTGAATGAGCGCTTGGGCTCTGGAAGGAACACTTGGGCTCAGGAAGGGCGTCTGCGGCTCTGAAGGAGTACTTGGACTCTGAAGGTGGCCTTATTCGAGCGGCCTGAGGTTCTGTATCAAGTTGTGGAGGCCGATACATTTTACCTTGATGGACTTGCACTATGCTTTGCAGCGCACGGTGAGTGCGAAGGGCCGAAGTGCGGGGGCGATCCGTCATGCTCAGTGATGACTTGGCGGGATGAAGGTCGAGTTCAAAGTCATTGTTTGAATTTGTTGATTTGAACTAAAGCGAAGGACCTCGAAGTCACGATGATTCGTCGGTGCTTTCGATAGCGAGCGGGATCTGGCGAAGGGCGTAGTCTGAAGGGATGCTGCAGTCTGAAGGGATTTGCAAATCTGTTGATTGGTGATTGAGATAATCGCGCATTGGCGTATTGAATTGAAGTACTGCATATGTCGATTGATGCAAGGAATGATGCATGAAGCATGGGTGCATGTTATGCAAAGGCATGTTATGCGGGAGTATGTTATGCGAGTGCGTGCAATGCTATGATTTTGATGTGATGATGCATGTGGTGGGTATTTTCCTTTGTTTTGATTCTTTTACGATTGTTTTCGACCCGACTTTACTGTTTTTACGGTTATTTGTTTTTCATGTTTTTTTCTTTTCGATCAGCTTTCTTTTCTGGCCAGTTCATTTTTGCTTTTGACAAGGCTTATTTTTCTTGGGTCAGCGACTTAGATACTCTGGTATGAGGCGAAAGCCGAGAAGCGCAAGGCTTTGTGAGCCGAGCAGCGTTTGCTCTTTGGTTCGCCGTGCTGGAGCGGTTTGTGAGCGAAACCCCTTTTTGTAAGGTTAATTATCTCTAGGAATTTGCTTATTTCCCATGACTTTTAAAGATTTCGTAATGATTTATAATGCTCTATGATGTATGCACATGTTTCTGATTGATATCACCATCATCATAAAAGCGCTTATTTTGAAGCGAAAAAGCGAAATATCAACAATCACGATATGAGAAAAGTTGAGCTTTATTGACATGGGGGCGATCGTGCTGAGAATGTTCGTCATTATTCGATACATTTGAGAATTTTAAAACTACAAAAAGACACGAAAATAAGAGAGCCCAGATTATTTGTCGTCTGCGTGAGGCGGTGCCGGCATTTTGTGTCCTTGACCTTGATCAACTCCCTCATTCAAGTCTTGGGGAAGTTGTATGCCTTTCTTTACTTTTCATGCTCAAGTTTTCGACCCTAATTTTTGCTGGATCGCCGCTGCGGGTTTTCAATCCAGGGTCGCTCTGATTTTGCCTAAGTCAGCCCTTTCGGGTTTTCAACCTAGCGAGCTAATTCTTACTTGGCTTGCATTTCTCTTTTCGTTTATTTCTTTCGGGCATAATACTTCTTTCTTGAGTGCAGATTGGTGGGTTTTTGAGGTCTTCGCCATCCATGTTGGTGAGTATCAGCGCTCCTCGGGAAAGGCTTTTGACTACATACGGGCCGTCATAAGTGGGTGCCCACTTCCCTCGGGAGTCACTACGAATAAGCGATATCTTTTTGAGTACTAAATCTCCTTCATTAAACTCACGTGTAGGACTTTCTGCCAGCGGTTCTCATTCTTTGTTGGTATAGCTGCCCATAGCCAGCGAGTGCAATCCTTTTCTCTTCAATGAGGTTTAGTTGATCCAGCGAGCTGTACCCACTCTGCTTCCTCGATTTAGTTTCCATCGGGACGCGAGGAAGGGTATCTCGACCTCGATGGGAAATCTTTGCTTACGATCCATACACCAAGAAAAAGGGGTTGCCCGGTCGATGTGCGCTTTGAAATGCGGTAGCCATGCAAAGCAAAGGAAGCATCTCATGCCAATCCTTGTAGGTTCTGCCATTTTACGCACTATTTTCTTGATATTCTTGTTGTTGCTTCAATTGCCCATTCATCTTTAGGCGTCTGGCGAGGAATTATGGTCTTTGAATTTTGAACTCCTTGCACAAGTCCTTCATCATTTTGCTTTTCAAATTACTACCGTTATCGGTGATGATCTTGTCGGGGTAGACCATATCGGCAAATCGGATCTTTCTTCACAAACTTAGCGACCACTTTGAACTAGTTATCTTTGGAGTATGAAGGCGACTTGACCCACTTGGTAAAGTAGTCAATTGCAACGGAATGAAGGCGATGCCGTTTGGCGCTTTGGGCTCAATTGGACCTATGGCGTCCATGCCCCACATGGAAAGCGGCCAAGATGCGATCGAGAACATTTAGTTTGGCGGTGGCACATGGATATGATCGGCATAGATCGGCATTTGTGGCATTTCCTTACGAAGCTATAATGATCGATTCCATCACGGAGCCGGTAATAACCCGCCCTTAGGATTTTCTAGCCATGGTGTGCCCACTTGAATGGGTTCGAGCGAGCCTTCATGCACATCTCTCATGATTCTCTCGACTTCTTCTTTGTGACACACCTTAGGAGAACCATATCATAGTTTCTCTTGTAAAGAACTTCACCACTCAAGAAGAAATTCCTTGACAACCTTACGAGAGTTCTCTTGTCATTTACGATGCGGTGGGTATTCACGACTAGTGAGTCTTGCTTGATGTCATGATACCAAGGCTTCTCGTCGAGGCTCTTCATCTATTGCCATGCGATAGTGATGCGTGACGACTCGGTCTTTGGATCCCGATCTTAGTCAAGAGTTCTTGTCACGGTAACATTGAACATAGAAGACAATGTGGCTAATCGTCGGCGGTGATTTTCACCTCGAGGATATCTTTGGAAGGTGATCTCATCAAAGGACTTCATCAACTCTTGCGGGTAATCACAATAAGGAATCGGTTTAGGATCTCTGGTCTCCCGATCGCCTCTTGCTTGATAAATAACTGAAATTTGAATTCCGTATACATCTAGCCTTTTAACTTTCCACTCTAGAAATTTGCTTGAATACCTAGGATGCATGCTTAAGATACTGCTATGTTATTTGTGACATAGAAGCTTAGCCTTGCGTGTGAGGAATGGCGATTATCGGGGGAGATTAACTGCCCTGACTCAGTGTCCCCACACATTTGGCGCACCATCAAATATCATTCTCCATCTTTCACTTTTCGTAGGACTTCCCCTCGTCGAATAGTGCCATGATGTCTTCATCGGGAAAATCATGCGCGTTGGTGGTAATCTGGAATGGTGACATGCCAAATATTCGGCGAGTGTACTACCTTTAAGCGCCTTTTGTGTGACATACGAGGATATCGTATTCGATAATTGCATACGCCATCGGGCAATTCGTCTGTGGTAGCTTCTCGAATATGTACTTGATTGGATCCATTTTGAAACCAACCAAGTTGTATGACTCGGCATGTCTTGCCTTAAGCGATGAGCGGCCCGAACTAAAGCGCCAATGGTCTTTTCGGTATAGAATACCTTGTCTCACGATCGGTGAACTTTTTGCTTAGGTAGTATATTGCATGCTCCCTTTTTCAGATTCATCATGCGACCCAACACGCATGACCCGTTGAATTGTCTAGCCTTTGTAAGGTACAAGATGAAGCGATGCGCATACGAGTGGCATTAAGGCTAGTGGATTTTGCAAGTACACCTTGATTTTCTCGAAATTTGCTTGACTTGATCATTCCACCCGGCTCTTGACTTTTGCCGCAACAATTTGAAGATTGGCTCACAAGTAGCGATCGGTGAAAAATGAATCGGAAATATAGTTCAACCGCCGAGAAACCACGGATTTCTTTCTCTGTTTGAACTTTGGCATTTCAAGGATGGCTTTTACTTTATGCGGATCCACCTCGATTCCCTTTTGGTGACAATGAAGCCTAACAACTTCCACGATCTCACCCTGACGTGCACTTGGTGGGTTTAATTTGAGCTTATATTTCCTTAACTTAGTTCAAAGAGCCTGCAGATTGACAATGTGCTCCTTGTCGGTTTTAGATTTTGCAATCATGTCATCAACATAAACCTCAATCTCTTTATGCATCATATCATGGAATAAGGTAACCATGGCCCTCGATGGGTTGCGCCCGGCATTCTTCAATCCGAATGGCATGACCTTATACGAGAATGTTCCCAAAGTGTTATGAAAGTTGTCTTTTCCATGTCCTCGGGGTCCATTTTGATCGATTATATCCGAGTATCCATCCATGAAGGAGAATAACGAGTGTTGGTATCTTGTCCACTAAAACATCAATGTGAGGCAAAGGAAGTCATCCTTAGGGCTATACGATTCAAATCCGTGTCGACACACATTCGACCTTTCCATCTTTTTGGGAAGCTGGGACAATGTTGGCAACCCATTGCGGGTATTTGGCCCTTTGCCGAGAATCACTGCATCGAGCGCTTCTTCCAACCGTCTACGATTTTGAGGACATCTCTGGTTTCATCCTCCTCAATTTCTGTTTGTGAGGTGGGCATTCGGGCTTGTTGGTAGCTTGTGTACCACGATGTCGGTGTCGATCGGCATGTCTGATCTGACCATGCAAACACATCCACGTAATCCATAACAAATTGAACTAACTTTATGCGGTCTTCTTCGTTCATGGTGGTGCCTACTTTAACCTCTTTCTTATCCTCTGCTTTGTTCCCAAGTTGATCACTTGATGGACTCTTCGTGCATTTGGATTACCCTTTCTTCTTGTTTCATTAACCTCAAAAGTTACGGAGGAGTTTCCCGGTCTTCTTCAACATCCCCTACGGCTGATTGGTGGGGTGATCAAAGTCAAAAAGGTGGTATATCGACCTTTGTCATTTTAGAGACCATTCTTTGTGGATCGCATTTTCTTAAAGCGAAAAAGCGAGAATGAAAAGCGAAACAATAAAACAAGCAGGACAAATAAAGCGAGAAAAAGACTCATGCAAATGAAGAGAAATTGATTTTTATTGATTGAGGAATTCAAAACAAGCGTTTTTATTGATGATGATAATTTTGAAAATAAAAACACGCGTGCCCTAACTAAGCCCAGTCCTATGGCCTTGGGCGAGCCACGAGGTTGCATTACAAATGATTACTTTAAATTAAGAGTCACTGAGAGAATCGTGATCTTCAATTCTTTAACTCTTCACAAATCACATAGCAGCGAACGGACTTCGCCTCGCCTTCTTGATTCGGGAACATCTCGATGGTGACAACTTGATTGGGATCCCACAAGCCGGCCTCACAAAACTCGACTAATGTCGCAAATTGGGATCCTCTGGGGCCATGGATCTTCGCCTGCGGATTTGGCCAACCACTGGCGCTTTCGCTCATCGCCACTTATCGCCTTTCCTCCTTACTTGGGGTGTATCCTGGCAGAAAGCGGTCTTTGTTTTCCTTGATTGGATAGGAGCTAGAATTCCTTGACCGATCTTTCCCAAGCGAGAACCGGCGCCTTGTACCCTTGGGCTATTATAATTTTGGCAACCATCTCCTCCTCTTTGGTCTTCCCAAACACGCATTGGCAATCTCTAAAAATGAAAAAGCTGTTTCCAGCGACTCTTGTGGCTTCTACATATTTGAACTCGATGGCTTATTAACGAGTCTCTTCCTCACCGAATACTCGACCACCTTGTCATCCACCATGAATTTGACGTTGGTGTAGAGAAGAAGGAATTACCCGACCATGTGGATCGAGGTCTTCTAACGAGGCAATTTGTATGAAGAGGTAATGTCCATGATTTGGAAATTGATCTGAGAAAACTTGGGACCAATACGGATAGGAAATTCCATTTCTCCTAGCACTTCCTTTTGGACCCATCAAATGCTCGCTTTGTCGTCCGAACTTGGTTTCATATAGGAACAATCAACATCTAAGCTTGTCCATGGTTGACTTTGGCATTACGTTCGGTGAAGACCCGTTGTCAATCGATTACTCACAGCCGGCCACATAGTCCCCACGCTGCTTGAGATATGAAGAGCTTGATTATGTTCTTTTTCGCTCGAAGGCAACTCATCATCGGCCAAAGTTAGGTGATTTGCAGCCACCACACTCCGAAACAATTCCATCAAAATGATTCAGCTGGAATGTCCTGCGCAGCGTGAGCCTCGCGAGCACTTTCATCAAAGTACATTACGTATGTGCTTCGGCTGAGCAACGATGATAGCATGGATATCTTTGAGGCGTCTGTTTCAAGTGATCAACTACTCTGTGTCGCTCTTAGGGACGAACTTCAAGAATTCATTGGCTTCTTTTACATTACTTTTACGGAGGCGACCTCGGCTCTTTTCTTTATCTTTGCGCCTCTCTGTTCGACTCTCTAGATGCTTCCGCCGGGGTTCACGGAGCATACACTCTTCCCATACGGTGATCCCACTTGATCTGCTATGTTGGTCACGGTGGTAGCATTTGGAGAACATGCAAGTGTATTTCGAGGCTGCTTTATTTGACTCATAGCGAAAGCGGGTGGTACCTCAATCACTATTGGTGAGCATTTGCTCGCGTCGACCTAGGATTGAAATCATAAAGGGATCTCGATGGGTCTTACGATTCCTCTATCATTGTCGAGAACACGGTGTCCACACTTCTCGGTCGGAACCATCCATGATGGCTGACCACTTGGTCGCGCCTTTGCTCATCTACCTCACCCCCGTCGATTAAATTTGGATATCTTATTCGGATTAGAGCACTTTCGGGAGCATCATATCGACCAAGTAATCAAACTTTCATTTGGGCTCTCTAGAGTATCCCAGCGTCCTTCTTTTGTAAGCGACGCATTACCTCTTCAGCGATCTCTTCCTTGCATGAGAAGGGAACCGTGTCTTCATTAGCTCTTGGTCGGTCCACGGCAGAACCAATCTCGTAGCGAGGTGTGCGAGAATTTCAATTGGCTTTTGGCCTCTCTACCCTTTGTCGAATATAGGGTCCACACTTCATCTTCCACACAGTAGGTCCCTATCTGGACCACATCACAGATCCATCAGGTCTTGCGGGATCATTTTGAAAGTTTCACAACCTCCCCCACAGGAGAGTCGAGCACACCCTTCTTCATGGCAACACCACTTTTTAATGACCTTGGCGAGACATAACTTCGGCATAAATGACACTTAGAGAAGTCTTGATCTCTTGTACCTTTTTAATGACTTGCAGCGGACTTTCTATAGCATTGGTATTTGTTCCTGGTGACACAGTAATGGATTGATTGTTGTATTTGGGCCGGTTCTGTTTAAGCGATATCAACGGCATCTATCAAATCTTGCACCACATGCTTGAAGGCTTTACAATCTTCCACGGCATGGTGAGCCCCATTTTAGTGAAGCTGCGGTGGCATTAGCATTGTATCCTCTACAGGAAATGGTGTTTGCACTACTTTCATGGGTCGAGTATTGATCAGTTATTGGAGGTCAAGTGATTAAATAGCTCGAGTATATGTCATCGGAATTGGATCAAAACTAGTAAAGCTTCTTGAGGTGATAATCTTGAGTCTTGGGGCGGTCATCGCCTTCTTTGAGATGGCCTTTGGGCGAGAAGAATGGAATAGTTTGGGGTGGAGGAGTACCAAAAGATGAGTTTCCCCACGAGATGACATTAGTTTCTCCTCTTTCTTTTTAGGGAAATGGGGTGGTACTTCTTTTAGTTCTTTGGACCCACGGACCTCCACTGCATTACCAAGGTGATTCAAAATCTTCCCGCTTGAAGGCCATGCTCAAGTCTTTCCCGAAGACTATCATGTCGAGAAAGCGGTTGAGACACTTGTGATCGACTTGTCATAATAGATTCTTTGCGAGTTTCCGGGAACATGTACACCATCTCTTTCTCGATCAAAGAGGGTTGAACACAGGCGGTGTGTGCCGCCATTTTGAGCATATTCTTTGAAGGTCTCTTTCTCACCACTTACTCATGTCTTTGCAAGCTGCGACCTATCCGGAGCCATGTCCATGTTGTACTTATCTTTGCTTCATGAAAGCTTGGACAAATCTTTCCAACGGTGGATTTGAGAGGATTGCAACTTCATATACCAATCGGAGGAGCTCCCACCAAGCTGATACGGAAGCAATAAATCGATAATTTGTCATCATTGGCATAGGGACCCATTTTTTGGACGAACATTGTAATATGGCTCTGCAGGCGGCCCGATCCCTGCATGCTTGTCCACCTCTGGAGCTTTGAATTTTGGTGGTAGAACCAAATGCGGGACTAGGCATAGCTCACGGGCTTCTTTGGCTCTAACACCGGTACCACCTCCATAGCTCTCACTCTTTCTTCAAGTGCTCGGATCGAGATCATTTGGTGAGCCCCCCTCAAGCGCGTGCCCTTGGGGTGACTCCCGTCTTTGTAAGTAATACCCTCCTCTGGTGAGGAACATTTTGGCCGTCTTTGTGAACCACTGGCGTGGAATTGTGCATGGCATGAGGATAGGAGCTTTGATTCGAGATCCTCGGCGGTTCCCTCGGGTATGGTGGCGGTGATTTGATTAGGTGCGGCTACACCAGGGGAGTAGATCTAACGAGGTTGCGGCAGTACCAGCGAGCATACCCGAGGTATCTGCATGCGGTGTCTTGGTTTGACACATTCATTTACGGGGCGAACACGGGATGGCCAGGCCCCGGATCCGGAGGCTGTGGTTGCGGCGACTCACTCGACCTTTGGAGGAGAGCGAAAGAAGTGACCCCATGCGGACCCACTTCTGTGCCGGCCGCCCGGTTGTCCCACTCTTCAAACCTTGCGGCATTACCATCATTTCATGGACTTGGGCCTCCATGGTACCCATCTTATCCTTGATGCGATTTTCTGAGCGGTGCTCGGGATTGAGAATTTGTACACCCATGTCTTCTTGTTGCAGGTTACTCTCAATTTCAACCTCGGATGTTACGGTAGTGAGCCATTAGCTTGGCTTGCGATCGGGTGAAATATCGGTGACGGAGAACCGGCGTGCCTTTTCATTTATTGACCATTTATTGCATAAGAAACAAAATAAATTTATGAATGAATGTATGAATGCATGCACAATGTTGCTTGATCACAGAGGCAGCGGGATACCTTGCCTTGTCATACAGCGCGTAAACTTTTTGGTTTACGAATTGAAGTAAACAAGGAATCGAAATAGCACACTTGATCATCAAGATTTCAAAGCTTCACCAATTTTCATTAAAGGGAAAAAGCGTTACAATGTTCATAAAGAGAAGCGTTACAATATTCTTGAATACAAAGCTCGAAACAAACTCTAAATCGAAGAACACAAATAGGCAACTTAATTACAAATAACTCCAAGCTCCCCAACTCTCTTCCTCTTCTTGCTTGCACTTGCACTTTGAGATTGCTCTTTGAGTTACGTGATCAGCGTTCTGCGATATTCCTGGTGATACACTTGGCGGGGGTATTGAAGAAGTGCATCCGACCTCGGCTAACCTCGGATGCTTGGGGATTCCAGCGTAAGCAGCCGGAGCCATCTCGGCGGCTTTGAGAACTTGTTCTTCCACGGTGTATCTAAATCCTTGAGTTCTTTAATGACCTCTTGATCTTGATCTTTCCATCAACTCTAGGAAGCGTTTTCCCAATCTTTGGCTCTCTACTCGGACACTTTGTAGGCATCTTCCCTAGGCAATGAAGGTCTCTCTCAATTCACAAATATTTCTCTTTCAAAGCTCAAAACTTTGGTATTCCTTGAGAGTTTCATTAATGGCCACCTTTTCTTGCTTGAGGGTTTCTCAGTGACTCCTCAACTCTGCTGCCACTAAATGTGATTCTCGCCCCGATTTCATGGCTAATGTCTTCCACTCTCTGAGCTTCTTCAAGTGCTTTTCTCGTCTTTTGTTTATACCTTTGGAGCTCCTCTGCAGCCCCCTTGAGATCTTACAGGCCTATCTTGCTTTGTTCTTCCTTCTTGAATAAATCTGGCGCTTTCTTCCACAATGATCATCTTGACATTGTTTTCCTCCTCTAGCTTTTCTTTCTACAGAGCTATCTCTTCTATCTTGCTTTGCCGGTGCCCTCTTTTCCTCTTACGCTTTCGCTAATGCGGATTTGACCGTTTAGCTCTTCATGGGTAGGGACATAAGGCTCACGGTATCTCTTCTTCGAAGGAAAGCATCCGCTTGAATTGGTGATTTTGCACTTTGAAGCTTCTCCTTGAGCCATTGATTGAAAGTGATGTCGCGATTCTCTTTGACAACTCTTCACTCCGCTTTCCGCGCTCACGGATTCCATGAAATTTGTTGAACTCTTGAAGCAAGTCGCGCATGATTAGGCATCCCCTTATAGAGGTAAATGCGGGATGACATGCTTTCGGAGGTGAGTTCCTCATCGAATGTAGAATTTGCCTCGAGTCGATGAAGGGTTGTAGTTGATACACCCACGAGTCCCCATGAGAGAGCGCGTTAAAGCTTCCTGTTGAACACTACCAGCTGTGCGTCATCCCGACAAGCATTTGTACCACGCGGTTTGGAGTTCATTGAGATTCTTCAAATACTCAACCCGTTCCATAGCGGTTTGACCTCTACCTCACTGACTTAGGGCATAAGAGATTAGCTCCTAACATTAGTTCGGTTGTGGATCACATGGGTAATAAACGGCGTAGAGAATGTGGGAGGAAAGACATAATTTCTTTTTATGGGCCTTGTTTGTAGCGAGTAAGGCGTGAGTGCGTGTTAGCGAGGATAGCGTGTACCAGGATTGATAGGGTTACGAGTGTCTTTGAAGGCCAAGAATGCAGGTGCATCTTCATCAACATATCTCTATTTGGGGAAGAGGACCACCCCGAATATGGTAGGCGAAACTAATTTGAGCGGTCCCCGACAACCTTGTAGTGGCATAAGATTGTAATAGGCCCTCGAAGTACTCTTGTGGATACCCGGCTACACCATTTCTCTTTAATACGCAACCTCGATTCATCCCACACTAATCACTGGCGTTGCGAGCTTTTCATCGATATAGTCACGCCACGATATTGGTAAGGCCTAGCATGTGATCTGGCGAACCCCGAAAATTTGCTCATACTCCTCTAATGTGGGTGACAACTGAAAATTCTTGAAGAAGAAACACCTCGCATCAGTCGTAGAATTGACTCAAAGCGTAGGCGTCCTCTTGAGCGTTTAATTGCGGACAATCTCACGAACATTCCCGTATGCTTGATCAAAGGACTCTCTCTCGATGGGGCCCGTAAGGTGCGCTGCTTTGCCTCGGACTCCGATCTCGACCCTCTTCATGGCGGGAGCGCGAAATGGCGAAGTCTTGCTACTCAACTCCATTTTGATGCACTATGACAAGGCGGTATGTTACTCAAGGGCTCGACAAGCAAATGCAAATGAGATGCGGTGTGAATCTGGATCTTACAACATTTAATTTTAATGAATGCGGCATGATGCGATTATGATATGAATGATGTATGTAGAGATGATGAAAGCGATGCATAAGGATGGAGGTTCAAAAATTGGGATCGGTTTATTTGAAAGAAAGGAAATATTTTTGTATTTTCTTGGAAGGGTTTTTTGAAAAAGTTCCTTTTTGAGGAAGACATGCCCTAAATTACCATGCGGCACACAGATTCGTATGCCCCAGTAATCTCTACAAGGTGGGAATCCCTGAGTTCTAGGGCAACTTCAAAGGTTCCTCCCATGTAGCTCTAATTCACACCCTCACAATGGCTGCAGGCTATAGAATCCCCATCATGAGACATCCACAAATGTGTGAGAACTACCAAGTGTGAGCGTCATGAGAAAGCGTGCTCTGGTTGAGACTTTCATGAGTGTCAGACGAGACAAAGGTCTCGAATGGCGATCCTTGTCGTCTCCACTCTCCTAGATGTTTGTTGGATCAGGGTATAGGAGCCCACTCAAAAAACATAAATCATAAGGTGTGAAAGTGTGTGATCGAGGGCATACTTCCTAAAATCTACCCACCCCACTGCAGGAAAGCCGGAGCGATCCGGATAAGCGATTTGTCTACCCTAGGGTTCAACATGCATACACTAGTTTAATATACAAACCATCCTAATAAGTCCACACGAAATTACACGCATTGCTTACCTCGAGAAGGGAGCTAAGAAGGAGGGACATAATAGAATGGGGAATGCATGTTTTACCTCAAGAAAAGGAAGCGAAGAAGAGGATCATGGGAATTGAGGAATGCATGTATAAGCACAACCATAAACATACAAAAGAAGAGAAAAGAAAAGAAAAGGAAAAGGAAGAGATAGAACATAGTTTTTTCAAATCAAACAAATTAAACCACATCAAATTAATTGAAGCGACCCTGCATCTCTCTTTAAATAAATAAAGAAAGAAAGTCCCCGGCGAGTCGCGCGGTATTTGCGCCCAGAAAAATCCGGTTTGGGACTTTTCGGTTTGACAACGTTTGAAAATCGATAGAAGCGCCACCAATATTTTATTTTAGGAAAACATTGAAAAAAACCTTTTTGAAAGCGGGTGGTCTTTGAAAACTTAGAGATGTAGGTTAGAAATTCGGTTGCGCATGGGAAGGTATTAGCACCCCGCGCCCTTTCTCTGAAAGGGAACCATTAATTTGATGTGGTTTTGAAATGTTTGATTTGAAATACATTGTTCTATTTATTTTTCTTTTCTTTTTGAGAAATCACTTTATTGAAAGCAGGAAAAAGGGATGTTTTGGTATCTTTGAAAAGCGGAACAAGACAAAGATTTTTGAAAAGCGTGCTTGCGGAGACGAGGAACCGGTCCCTACGTACCCTCATTGGGTGAGGATCAAAGCAACGTAGTTCTTGTTTTTATGGGTTTTTAAAGGTATGCTTGGCGGGACATGAACCAGGTCCTCACGATACCCTCGCTGTTTGAAGGATCAAAGCAGCGTAGTTCTCGGTTTTGCGTGTGAAAGCGGCTTTGTGATTTTGAAAGTGCTTTTGGAGTTTTGAAATAAGACTGAGTGTTCGCAAACACCAAACAAGCAAAGGCCAGTGGCATTCGGTATTAACTTTCGAAAGAAAAGGGGTTGGGTAGGTAATCAAACAAGAAGCAGCGGCTTGAGTGATTTACAAGCGACAGCGTCGTATTATTCTTTGAAAATAGTTTTGAAAAGGTAGTGAGCTAATAGCTCGTGTTATTTTGAATTAATTGCCTTTTGTTGTTTAATTAACGTGTGGGAGTTTTCATGATAGCCAAACAAGCAAAGACTTGGTGACTACTGCTAGTAGCTCCTCATTAACGATCGGCTATGGCGGCGTCATTCCTCGGCTCTTCCGGCCATTACACTAAACATATAAACAAAATTTACTTAGAGCGAGCCATAAAACTCGGGGAAGTGCAGGAACTCAAGAATCAATACTTGGTCGGACAAGGCCAGGACTTTTGCTCTGATACCACTAATGTAACACCCCACTTACTTTTAATACTACTTAGCGAATTAAATCGAGTTTTCAAAACCACTCAAGGAGTGCTACATTTTCGACATGAATTTAACCAAGCAAAACAATAAAACAATTTGCGCGGACTAAGCGGTGGTAGTGTGATGCACATACGACACCTCGATCAAGAAGGAACAGAGCTCACGGTAACAAGTTATTGGATTACAACACGATCAAAATAATACATGTTCCAAAGACATAGGTTTACAACTCAAAATAAAACCTCACGTAACGGACCATTTTATGCTACTCGGCCCACTAGTGTTACAACTGCGAGCAAAGCGGCGTAAGCGACTTTGGTGAGGACACCTCTACTCGGGGATACGCAAGTTACCCGACATGAGGAAGCAACATAAAAGCGGTAGGGTGAGTCTGCAAACACATATAAATAAGGTTTATGACAAGCATTATGCTAAGCAAAACACATATGAACACCTCGGCACAACACACAAATAACCATGATCATTGAGTGCATGAGTTATATGCATGATGCTGGGACCCAAAACACCAAGGAATATGCATGATGGATCCATTAAGGCCGAAGTCTTCTGCTATCACCTTGGGGCCAAGTCCTCTGCTTTCACCGTAGGACCAGAAGTCCTCTGCTTTCACCATTATGCTTATGATTTATGCGACACCATGAACAATGCATAACACACAGCATATACATCATTCACTTAAATCATAACACAATTCCAGTAACTCACCATTTAGACCCGCGACCATACGTTCATAAATAGGACCTAAGTCCTCTCTGCTCACCTCTAGGGCCAAGAAGTCCTCTGCATCCACCCTTTTCATTTATTTTAATGCCCCTCGGGGACTTCACCATTTAATACTCCTCTGCTCGTAGCCATAAGGCCAACAACACACGTATGTCATTTTTACGTGCTAAGGTAGCGTCTCTACATCGGCCGGTGACTCTGGGGCGTGTCGCCTCGACTCACCAAACACCTCGGCTCCAAGTAGTGGACTAAAAAGTCACCACGAAGGACTCTTTGTGACATCCGGGTGAGGAGGGAGAGCGGGGAGTGATCGCCGATGCCCAAAAGGTGGCATGGCAAAAAGCGGCTCTGGCGGCTTCAAAGCGAAGAGGCGCGTGAATGAGCCGAATCACGCCTTGCCGGAATGAGAGAGGATCACGAGGCCTTTGTATTCTATCGAGTTTTTAAATTTAAAATCACGAAGGGGAATGTCGCATTTCGGCGCTTATAAAAACAATCGACTCATAGTCAAAATCATAAGAAGTTCATAAAATATTAAAATGATACATGACACATAGTTTAGGGTCGGACCCTCGAACACACATTTTAGTTCTGATTAGAAATAAATGGCGCTTCCCTTTAGCGGAAGAATTAATAGGTTTTCTAAATTACTTAATACATCATCAATGAATGTCTAAAGCATCAAGTAATAAAATAAAATCATTACACCCTCCCCACGGTGCTACATATTCAGTGAGACCACGACTACTAGTGAGGCGGGCATAAGGGTGCCTTCAGCTCGCGCGAGTACTGCAGCGTTGCCACATGAGCAACATTCCAAGCGAGAATGGGTGAGTCTTTATATACAAATAATAATAGATAGGATAGGCATTACATATTGGCGAAGAGCCCAGCGGGCACAATTAATTCACCACATTATCGACACATCATCAATAAATTCATTAACATGGGTATGATGTTTATGCATGTATGCAACATGCATGAGATCCTTCATCCTGCTTATTTGCACGGAGGCACTCATCGCTTTGGGCCAGGAGTCCCAGCGTCGCTTTGGTAGGAAGCCTACACATCGCTTTATGCATATGCATCATGAGGTTCTATGTTGATGCACCTGACGACACACATATTGTCACAACTTATTAGGCTCACCATTTATTCAATTATTTACTCATCTCTATCTCTTCAACAATTAGCCTTGAGGGCTGCCCATCACTTTTGGGTGAAGTCCCGCCAGCTTTCACCACTCAAGCAAATTACAACTTAATTTATACGCTTACGCTAGTATTTTAGCTCTGATCACTTCCGCAACACAAGAATTGCACCAACTAACCCCAGGGACCCCGAGGCACCTAGGAACCACCTAAGCGCCACTGGCGCCGCAGGGCAACCACTTTGGCGCCCACAACACACTCTCACACACCCTCTGCACTACCCGCCCTGGCCGGCGCACTTGGCCGCCATATTTGGCGCTTTGCACCCAAGACACACACACGCACGCTGCATACCGCTCAGCTGGCGCACCAGATTCTGCCGAGGCAGCCACATTTGGCGCCCCTGCGCCGATTCCCCACACACCCGGCCCGGTGGATTCTGGCAACACGGCGCCATTTGCCTGCAATTTGGCGCCCCTTTACACATACCTCACGCGGCCGATCCGACACACGGGCGCCAGCGCGACACTTGCGCGCCCCCTCCCGGCAGCCCCCAGGCAAAACCACACATTGACCTACCTAAAAGCAGGCCAGGCGCGTCGGAGTGCACGCTCATTTGGCGCCACATGCCTGCATAACACGCCCACGCACGCGCTCTGTCATGGGCGCGGTTGCTAGGCAAGTGGCGCCTAGTCGCGTAACCAACCCTCCTACTTGCACAGTTCCTTTACACTTCCAACAACACCCGTTTTACGCTGATGTTTTGACACGTAATTCACATCGTTCAAACAACGATCGGTGTGCATTTCATCGAGGATATTTCACAATCACCACATATTCACATACAACATCGGTGAGAATTTGCATAACGGTCTACATGCCTATTCCACAACACGCCCACTTTCAAATTACGGCAACCATGACATTCCAATTAGACTCTCAACCTGGTAGTAATTTGGTTTCCACGTGTGACAATCAACATTCACCAAATCAACAATTATACTAACCTATAACTTTCGACCAACACCTAACACAAATCCTAGGAATTATTATAGGTATAGAAAGAGTCCCCATACCTTGAAGGATTGAAGAGCTCGAAATCAAGCAAGCCACGGAATCACCTGACGCCTGCGCTCCTCTCTGCAACGCTACCGAGCATGGGAATGTGAGAAGAAAGCGAGAAAAGGGAAAAACAACAACGATGGAGGGTGAGGAATTGAGGTTTACAACGTGAATAGGGAGGAAAAAGGAAGAGAAGGGATTAAAATTCATTACCTATTGAAGAGTTCGAGAAGAAGAATTACTGCTTTCCTCTACTCCACAGTTCGCGTCGCAGTTCTCACTCTCATGAAGCTCTCTCGCGATTTTTAGTTCATTGCGTTCCTTTGGATGGTGAATGAGATCCATCGTGGGTTTGGGGTTGTTAGTGATGGGCACTGGGTCACTTAATGGCTTGGGCCCTAATTGCACCTTTAGTTACTCGGCTAGACCCCTGCGCAATAAAATTAATTCCAACATTATTACTCGGTTTAAATAAATCTGTGTAATCCTCGAATAACTTAATTAAATAAATAATTAAATTATTTTTCAGGAAGCGTTACAACTCTCCCCCCACTTAAAGGATTTAGTCTCGAAATTACACAGTCAAACAACTCGGGTATGCTCCTTTCATCTTACTCTCCAATTCCCCAGTCATGCTTTCTCACCACGGCCCTAACCAAACCACTTTCACTAAATTGATCTCCTTGCCTCTTAACACTTTCACCTCACGGTCTTCAATTCTAATGGCGTAGTTTCCAGCTGTGAGGTTCTCCCTCACCTCCACATTATCCATCCCTGAATTACATGTGCCAGGTCGGGGACATACTTCATAATTGAGATACATGGAAAGACATCATCTGCATTAGACGAGGTTGGGTGGTAAGGCCACCGATAAGCAACCTTCCCGACTCTTTTCCGAAATGCGGTATGGGCCGATGAAACGAGGGGTTAACTTCTTGGAGATTACCACGACCCACACTGTCGCGGAGTGACTACTCAAGAATACATGATCACCCGAACTGAAACTCTAGATCTTTCCTTACTCTTTATCGTGATAACTCTTACATACTACTCTGCGAGGCTTTCATCTTCTCTCACAATCATCTTGACCTTCTGCTGTGGTCTCAAAATGTACAATCTCGGGCCCTAACACCACACTCTCTCCGATTCATACCAACACAAGGGTGTCTGCACACCTCCTACAGTACAATGCCTCGAAAGCGCCATCCCGACACTCGCATGAAAGCTAAGTATTATAGGTGAATTCAACCAATGGCAAATGAGAATCCCGAGAACCTCCTTGCTTTCGAAGCGCATGCTCTCGACAAATCCTACAGTGGCCCCGAATAGTCCTCTCCGTCGCCCGTACATGCGGGGGGTGATAAGCGGAACTCAATCTCAATTTGGAACCTAAGGCCTCTGCACAAGCTCTCTTCCAAAATTGAAGTAAATCTAGGATCCGATCGAGACCGCGATACTCACGGGAACGAACAGTGCGAACTTCCGCGATTGTCTTAACATAAATATCGCCAACCGGGCCGGATAAGTCATATTTATCGGCAAAAGTGGCGGACTTTGTCAACCTATCAACAATCACCCATATAGCATCAAACCCGCTCTGTACTCGTGATCGATTTACAAAATCCATAGAGATATTATCCACTTCCATTACGGTACCTCCGATGCATTTTGCATCAACCCAGCAAGCCGATGCTCTACGCCTTAGATTTCGACCGTCAAACAAGCATACACAAATTGGGCTACATCACGCTTCATGCGAGGCCACCAAAGCAGTTTCTTCAAATCACGATACATCTTTGCTGGCTCACCGGATGAATGCTCGATTTACTCAGATGTCCCTCTTCCGAATTGATTTCTTAATTTCTTCATCTTGAGGATACAAATCCTTCCGCGGTATCTCAACACGTCTTGTGCATCTATCTCATAATCCTTACTCTCTGGAATGATCAATCCCGCTTGCGCCAGCTTCAACTAGTTTAATGTCTTGCTTTTTGAGCCTCCGAATAACATCCGAGAACTCATTGTGAATCTTCAACATTCCAGTCTCACACTCTTGGCGTCAACTTCCACGAGACCCGAACTCAAATCCGAAGCGCTCTCGATCAATTCGAGCTCTTTCACCATCAATGCGGACATATGAAGGGACTTCTGCTCAAGGCATCGGCTACAACATTAGCCTTTCCGGGATGGTAATTCAAACTAAAGTCATAGTCTTTCAATAATTCGGCCATCTCCTTTGTCTCATATTGACTCTTTACGGTCAAGCAGAATCTGCTAACCCCTTATGATCTTTGAACACCTCAAACTTAGAACCATACAAATAGTGCCTCCGGATCTTGAGAAGGCAAACACAATCGCCGCAAGCTCCGAATCGTGAGTAGGGTAGTTCTTCTCGTGAATCCTCAGTATGCACGGGCGCATAGGCTACTACCTTACCCTCTTTGCATTAGCACCTCCCAGAGCCCATCTTGGAAGCATCGCAATATACTACAGCGGTTGAGTGGAATAGGCAATACCAAAATAGGAGATGTTGTCAACCTCCTCTTGAACTCATTGAAGCTCTCTGCCGCCGCCGGGCATCCCACACAAAAGCTTTTCCTTACACGTCAATTGAGTCAGCGGAAGGGCTAGCTTAGAAAAACCCTCTATAAACCTCTGTAGTAACATTAACCCAAAAGCTTGATCTCGGGAGTCAGGCCGGGCTCTCCAACTGCAACACTGACATCCACCTTGGTGGGTCTGGCTATACCATCACCGGAAATCACATGCCCAGGAAACTCACCTTATGCAACGAACTCACACTTTGACAATTTTCGCATAAAAAGCTTCTTTTCTTTTAGCACCTCTGCACTAACCTCAAGTGTTAAGCGTGCTCTGCCTTAGATCTTGGAATAAATTAAAATGTCGTCTATAAATACCACCACAAAAGCGATCAAGTGACTATGGAAGGTGCACGGTTCATATACTCCATAAACACTCAAGGTGCGTTAGTAACACCGCGAAGGCATCCGCCAGTATATTCATAGTGCCCGTATCTAGTTACGAGAAAATTTGTCTTACGAGCGTCATCATCCTACGCGCCTTGATTTGGTGGTAACCCGAGCCTCAAGTCGATCTTCTTTGAACACTTTAGCACCCACTTGGTGATCCATCGGGTCATCAATCCTCGGGGCGGATACTTGTTCTTGATGGTCACCTTGTTTCAGCGCATCTATAGTCTCACGCCAAAGTCTCATACTCCCGTCCTTAACCTTCTTCACTTAACAACACGTGTGCTCCCCAGGCGACCACACTAGGCCTTATGAACTTCTTCTCAAGTAACTCTTCTAAATTTGTTTCTTGATTGAGATAATTCAGAGGCAGGCATATCAGTGCGGTGCCATGATAGACACGAGCCTGCGTGCGGCACAAGATCAATAGTGAATTCAACCTCTCTCTGCAGCGGAACACTCGGAATCTCATCGGGAATACCTCAGGGAACTTTCGCACACTACCTTGACCCCTTGATGATATCTTGACTCTCAACGAGATAGAGACGCCATCAAAGCGGAATAGATGAACTTCCTCCTTCATTAATTTCGCAATTGGCACAGTGAGCAAAGCGATTCTTCTCCTCGAGGCGAGGAAACTCAACGATCTATCGGAACAATTGATATGCACATGGTTATCAACTAACGGTCCATTACCAAGGATAACATCTAATCCTCCAAGGTAAACAAATAAGGTCTCTGATAAAATCCTGTAGATGGGTAGAGAGGACAACTTAGCACACACTAGGAGGTAGTTCAGAGAACCCCATTTGGAGTATCAATAACCATCTCCTAAATCATGGAAGACAAATCAAGATTTAATTTCTCGGCTACACAATGAAGCAATGAAAGAATGAGTGGCACTTGTATCTACTATAGCAATCGAAGGAGTAGCAAAAAAATAAGACAAGTACCTCGAATCTACGTTAGCATTCTCGGAGGTCACTGCTAGAGCGAAACACCTTCCACTTTAGCTCTCTCTCTCTTGGGCTTAGGGACGGTTAGCACTTATATGTCCGCTTCATCCTGATTAAAACAAATGACCCACTTTCTTTTCACGAGTTAGTAGCCATGTGGCCTTTCTTACCACACTTGAAACAAAGGGCCTCGGGACTAACTCCACTACTCTTATGACCGGGCTTCTTACAAGCAAAAACACACCATGCCAGAGCAGTGAGGCACCTCCCCAGCTTCTGAACTCTTTGACACACCTTTCCACTTGCTCTTACTCAAATGACATCATAGGGTTTTCCTCTAAGCGATTATTTCTCTTCTCCTTCCTGACGCTTGTATGCGGCCAGAGCTATCCTCCTCAAAGATTCTACACTTATCAACCGGCATTAGCAAAATCCTAATCTCGATATCAATCGCTTTCTTTATGTCAGTAAGCGCGAGACCTCTCGAAACTTAGCGCACTTGGAAAAATTCAGTCGGCTTCATTGGCATAGTAAGGACAAAATTTGGCAACTCTCAAATTTGGCGGCATACTCATTTCTTGTCTTATTTCCCTGTTTCGGCTCTCAGAACTCCACTTCCTTCTTGCTTTCACATCCTCGGGGGTAATACTTTCGACCGAACTCTCTCGTGAAAACCTCCCAATAACTTCCTCTGACGGCACCTTGACCTTCGCGATGCTCCCGACCACCGGTCGTCGACTTCCTGCTCCCGGCTTATATGGGTCCCCGACTTCACTTTCTCGTGATTGCAATCCATGACGGGGAAGATCCGCTCTACCATCTCCTTTAACCAGGCCAAGGCCCCGGCCGAGTCATCACTGGCCCTTGAAGGTGGGTGGGTTTTCCTGGAGCGTTGCTAAGTTACGAGCATTCACCGCAAGCACCAACATTTTGATTCCCAGCGGCTTGGGCTATGGCTTGCAAGGCTGACCAACGCGACATCATCGCGTCTTGCCATCCGAATCGAACTTCTACCACAAAGGAACACAATTAGCTACAACAGATATAACACTTAGACACGGCCGAGACGGACCAACTTGGCTCTGATACCACTAATGTAACACCCCCTTTCTAGAACAACCGTTAATCTTTGTATTCTATCAGTTTTTAAATTTAAAATCACGAAGGGAATGTCAGCATTCGGCGCTTATAAAAACAATCACTTCGTAGTCAAAATCATAAGAGAAGTTCATAAAATATTAAAATGATCCACGCGACACATAGTTTAGGTCGGGCCTCGAACACTGTTTTAGTTCTGATTCAGAAATAAATGGCCAGCTTCCCAGCACGGCTGGAAGAATTAATAGGTTTTCAAATTACTTAATACATCATCAATGAATGTCTAAAGCATCAAGTAATAAAATAAAATACATGACCACACCCTCCCCTGGTGCTACATATATCGGAGTGAGACACATTACTAGTAGGCAGGCATAAGGGTGCCTTCACTCAGCAGTACTGCAGGCGTTGCCACATGAGGCAGCAACATTCCAAGCGGAATGGGTGAGTCTTTATATACAAATAATAATAGATAGGATAGGCATTACACATATTGGCAGAAGGCAGCGGGCTGCAATTAATTCACCACATTATCGACACATCATCAATAAATTCATTAACATGGGTATGATGTTTATGCATGTCTGACATGCATGAGGATCGCCATCACCACTATTTGCACGGGAGGGCACTCATCGCTTTGAATGGGAGTCCCACGTCGCTTTAGCGAAGCCTACACATCGCTTTATGCATATGCATCATGAGGTTCTATGTTGATGCACCACATGACACACATATTGTCACAACTTATTAGGCTCACCATTTATTCAATTATTTACTCATCTCATCTATCTCTTCAACAATTAGCCTTGAGGGCTGCCCATCACTTTTTGGATTTGAAGTCCCCTTAGCTTTCACCCTCAGTAGCAAATTACAACTTAATTTATAAACTGCGCTAATATTTTAGCTCCACTGATCACTTCCTGACACAAAGGTGCACCCAGTAACCCACACAGGGACGAGGCACCTAAGAACCACACTAAGCGCCACGGCGCCACGGAAGCGACCACTTTGGCGCCCACATAACTCTTCTCACACGCCTCTGCACTACCGGTAGTAGTGGCATTTGCGCCGTATTTGGCGCTTTGCACCCAGAACACACACACCTGCGCTGCATACCTTGCCAGGCGCTACCGCAGAACGCGAGCGACCACGTTTGGCGCCACCTTTCCAAGTTCCCACACACTTGGATGATAATTCGGCAACTTTGGCGCCATTTGCCTTGCAATTTGGCCTTCCGCTACACAGCGCAACTCCTCGCGACAATCCATCGGACACGGTATGCCAGCGCGACCTTTGGCGCCCCCTCTTTCGGCACCCCCGAACCAAAAACCGCACATTACGACTGCCTAAAAGCGAGCCGGGCCGCGTCAGTTTTCGCCGTTTGGGCGCTGCAGTACCCCTGCGTCTGCACGCTTGACGCTGCGCTCTTGTCATGGGCGCCAGTTACTAAGCGAGTGGCGCTACTGGTCCGTAACCGACCCTCCTACTTGCACCGTTCCTTAACTGCTTCCATGAGCACCCGTTTACGCCAATGTTTTGACCACGTAATTCACATCGTTCGAACAACAATCCGATGTGCATTTCATCGAGATATTTCACAATCACCACATATTCACATCTGACATGTTGAGAATTTGCATAACGATCTACATGCACATTCTGACAACACACCTTTCAAATTACGGCAACCACGAGCATTTCCAATTGGGCTACCGGCCAATGGTAATTTGGTTTCCGCGACAACAATCAACGTTATAATCAACAATTATACCAGCTTTATAACTGACCCGACACCTAACACAAATCCTACAAAGGTGTATAGGTATAGAAAGAGTCCCCATACCTTGAAGGATTGAAGAGCACAGAATCAACAAGCCACGGAATCACCCTGACCTGCACGCTCCTCCTCTCTCTTCTCGAGCATGCGGAGTAGCAGAGAAGAAAGCGAAAAAGGGGAAAAACAACAACGATGGAGGGTGAGGAATTGGGAGTTTTACAGCGTGAATAGGGAGGAAAAGGAAGAGAAGGGATTAAAATTCATTACCTATTGAAGAGTTAGAAGAAGACTCCTGCTCCAGCAATATTGTAACTTGAACGAAGTACAAC